>OY735240.1:3360603-3503103 GCA_963457665.1 Thysanoteuthis rhombus
CGGGAATTAAAGGCATTATAGTCTTCCAAGACACAATTTAGAGGAGAATCTGACCATCAAATCTCCAAAATTTTTGGAATCAATCGAGAAACACCGTACGTAAAACACTTCGTAAGCTTGACTGTCTGTAAAAAAACAAAACAAAAATTATTTCCGATAGAAACCAATAACAAAAACAAATAAAAATGCAAATGCCCTGATGCGGTGTTTAATTTTTTGAAAAACGAATAATCATTTTTTTTAATCAGATATCACTGATTAATAAGCCAATTGATTAGACGACTAATTTAGCAAAGCTTGAATTCAATCAAGTTTTTCTCGATTTTTTCATAATGTGAGATTTATCTCATTACTCTGATTACTCTTCAATGGGATTACTTTTGTTTTTTTCCTTGTTCATTATTGTTTTATTTATTTCTGTCATGATTAAATTTTGAGCACAATTTTCCCATTGGACTAATTAACCCCGGCTGGAAATAAATGTCGGCCATATTTGAATAGTTTTGCAAGGGATATTTCAGATATCAAATTTCGATCTTACAGACAGTTGAGTTGAGGGACGCTCAGCTGATTAAATTTCCCAAAGGCCATCCTGCTATGCAGGAACAAAGCAGTGACTGTCAAACATTTCGTTGATTTATTTCCTATATCAATGATTAACTTACTTTCCGAACAAAATGTAATTTTTTTGAGTTGAAGTCGAGTATTTGAGAACCGAAAGGGTGAGATTTTACTGCTGGGCATGAATATTTCATGGAATCTTTTGAATCTATTGGCGTTTCAGATATATGGGGAAGTAATCAACACGATGACGTTTTGGATACAAAATTAGTACTAATTGGATGAACATCTTGTTGTTATGCATTTGCAAGTAAGTGAATAAATAATGGAGACTACTCTATAATTAGCATTTGATAGTTATCTCTTTTGATGGATTGGACATGAAGATATACATAGGTTTTCGTGCGAACGTCAATCAAGCGTAAACATCAAGTTGCAAACCATTGCATTCTTTGAGTTGGTCTCTTTTTAATACTTCTGGCTCAAGGAAAAACACCTTTTTTGTATGACAAGGGAGATTTACATCCATTCCAAATGTGAATAGTTTGAGGCGGCCTGACTCAATGGAAGATTGATTAGCTCGCGAGCAGTATCATATAAAATCATTTTATCTCCGTCGTACGAAACACAGCTAGAAAGTATCATGGTAAGATTTCATCAATGTCGCCAATTCTGATATTTGATATCCAGATCTGAATATTTTCAATGAGCGGAAGTCAAGTGGGATGATATATAATAGGTGAAAAAATATTAGTATCCTCTGATTTTCCATTAGTTTTTTATGATATTACTCGAGTATCACTGATCTAGACGACTTCAAATTCAATACTGCACTTCATTGCTTGTGTTAACGTATATCTGGTGAATGTCAGCACGTCATTGAGATGTTTACACCCACGCCCACGCACGAATACGCACGCATGTTCAGATTTTTCCAATTGTAGTTGGATATACATATGTTTTTATTGATCAGCTGCTTATACATGTATGTACTTAAAAATAGAATGACCGTGAAAAAATAAAAAAGGTTCAGCTAACAGAGCAAAGGTCAGAGTACAAAATTTTCATTGTCAGTGTTCTGTGAACTCGATAAAAGATTCAACTTGATGCCATACATAAGTAAAACTAAACGGTTCAGTTCTGAAATGCAGACGGTGAGCTACACTTGGTCCAGTCTTATTAGATCATCCTGACAATTTAGTTCTGTCGAGACCTTACAAGCCTCTCAGCCTATTGACAGTGACCTCGATTGCTTCGGTAAGACCCAGAAATATAACCTTGTGCTAAACTTGGTCTACCAGATAACAATATATTGAAGCATTATACAGCTTGCTGGTCTTCAACATTTCACTTGTGTCGGACTGAATTATTAATCCACCAATATAAACGTACATATATACATGTGTGAGTGTGTGCATGCGTCTTGAAAATTGTTACAATATCTGGATACTATACTGACTGACTTCATAGCCATGAATCGTTGGAAAAAAAACATACTTCTGTTTTCTTGTTCTTCCAATGGAGGTCAGTCCTACTGTCCCTAATCGACGAACCTAATCATTTACCCTGATATCAAGTGAGTATTCCCTGCGTTTGAGCACGATGTGCCTCACTCAGTTTTGTCTGATCAGACAAAAAACATTTTAGAGCATTAAAAACTTCGCTGGTCATTCAACATATAACTTGCATCCGAATACGAACTTATTGATATATATATATATATATATATATATATATATATATATATATATATATATATATATATATATATATATATATATACATGTATATATATATATATGTATATATATATATATATGTATATATATATATATATATATATATATATATATATATATATATATATATATATATATATATATATGCGTGTGCGTGTGTGTGTGTGTGTGTGTGTGTGTGTCCTCCAGATACATTCAAACTGGTTCGATACTTTCTTGACGGACATTGTAGCCATGAATCTTCGAAATAAGCATCGTTATGGTCTCTTGTTTCTCATTTCTCAGTGGAGTGTCAAACGCTAAGGTCGTTAAATAACAGATCTAATCATTTCCTCTAATATCACAGGAGTATTTTCCGCAATTGTCTGCAATTCTAGGTATTTACCTGTAATTATCCCATTAGGTGAATCCAGACCGAATGTCTCTTATTATCTTTTGATTGGCAAATCCGAAGTATTCACGTGAACAATTCAATATAATTACAACGACTATATCGGATATTGTTATTAGGAACCACAAACTAGCCTGGCTTGTATCATTTATTGATCACGTCTATACGAATTTTGGAGTTAACTTCCGAATCGGTGATCAAGAGGAAATCATTTACATCAACGGGAGTTCATTTGGCCAAGCGGTTAGCAGTATGGTATATGGAATTGGCGAGCCTCGTTCAAACTGTGGTTGAGATGATCCCTCTTCCCTTCACACCAAGAACATTGAGAAAAGTAGCTGAGGGTTACAAAGGCAGGTAATGTAAGTAATGCCACTTCGGGTCCTTGTCACCTTTCAAATCACTTTCGCACATTGCAAATCTTGTAGACTTGAGGAAACTGGTCATATTTAAACAAAATATGGACGATTCGTCTGCACACGGTGAAAGTGTTATATTTTTTTTCTTGAAAATATCATTATATAACTAAAGACTGCTCTCCCGATTCAAAAGTAGAGCATCCTTTTGAAAAAAACAAATGTCGAGTAAAAATAGTGTGGACTGATTTAGCTGTCACCATTGATATATATGGGGAAAACGTCTTAAACATTCACAGACACAAGTATGGTGATGATGATATTTCACGATATGCGTATCAAGATTCAGGGAGTAGCATTTCAGGAAAGTGAGAAAATCGGCTGTGCGTTACTTTTATGAAGAAAAAGTGTAAGTGGTAATGTTTATCTTTCCGTAATTTGAATAAACATGGTTGAAATTATCTGCAAGCAAGAGCAAAAACAGACATCACTTAATTCAAGGGAGTAATCATTTCGGTAACTCTTCACGTCAAACTGATTGTCAAAAAAAGATATTTTTCTAAGCAAATTTACAGAGCAGGCGAAAATGACAAGTCCTATCTATCTACGATTTTGCTACCAAGCTAAGGGTGAATTCGCTTTCATTAAACATATTATTGTGACTTAGCAGAAAGCAAATTTGCTCTTGATGGAGTCAATGGTCAGAGATCTTCCCCATATCTTGGGTACTATCAAAGTTTGAGTCTTACCATTTTTAATATCCGATGAAACATGTTTTGAAATTCTGGATGGAAGAATGAGGTCTGGAAACCCCTGTTTGAGAATCATCTTTCACTTCTGGCAGATTATCAAGTTGTTTAGCTTTGTTACGTAGTCTTACCCATACAATATGTTGTGTTAGACTTTGTAACTGGACTTACATAAAAGTGCAACACTAGCATTTGTTATTATCTAGACATCTTTATTAGCCATATTGTCTTCAAAGCGTTCAAGTTAGATCATCGTAAATAAAATGAGCATAGGGGGTAAAGGATGAACAGATGGGTGACAGTTCTCAACTTACAGAAGAACTTTCCTCCTCTCAACCAACTCTTACAATGTAATAAACACGTTTATGAGTGTTTCCCGCGGGTCAAATAGTCTGTATTGTTCATATTGTTTCCAACAAGTTTTAATACAGTTTGATTGGCCCTCATAAAGACGTAGAGAAGCGGGAGGCGTGGTTGGCAAATAAAGAGTGTGTAAGTTGGTGACAGTTCACTCAAGTTTCAAACGGCTGTAAATCTCAAGAGCTAGAAGTGTCCATTTTGAGGTGTTCTTAAAATCTAGACTGTGAGGTACCATAACCTAAACTATACAATGCTGGCTGCATTATCTGCTGCCTCAAAAATGGTCAACGTCCGACTGGTGTTGAACCTATTTCTTTGTTCATTTCTCATCGCTTGCAATCAGGCCAGTTAGAGGGTTCGAGTGGTGGCAGAGGCAATCTCTGAAATTAATTATTGAGCGTACTGTGGATAACAGTCTCTTCTTTGGGGGGCACTAACAGGATTTCTACGAAAGCTCTTTACATGAAACCTAAATATGTTTTAGCACCTGGTATCCCAAGGCAACCACGCATGTAAGTGCTGTTGAGGCTCAAAGTTGCCTAACTTTGGACATTATTAGTAGTAATTCCAATTCTATTCATATAATACAATTTGTCCGATGTTATTGCCCTATTGTTTTTTGTCGACTAAATTGAGATTTTTTTTGTTTTCATGGCTTCATTAACTAAAGTATGCGATATATGGTACTTATAACCTAGGGAAGCCCCCCCCCAAAAAAAGGCGTTCATAGTCTATGGTAAACATAGTGCGCCTGGATGCAAATCAGCAATCCTGGAGAGAGGAGATTTTCTGCTTTCGTGTCTTACTCTATCTGACTCTTGTCCTTCATCTGTTTTTCTCGCCTTGTACTTTGCATTTACTGTCTTGCATTTTTTGACATCAGTCATAAGCCTACAGAACCCAAATGTTGTTAAAATGAGGAATGAATATGATGTTAAATCGCTACTACAGCATTTCATTCTATTTCGTCTCCATTGCTCTTCACCTTAGCAGCAGACATGCAAATCACGAGTCCAACCTACCTTTTAGATGCTGCATGATTATCCTTATCGGCTAATCATGCATCATGTCGTGTAATAATTGGTCATGTGAATCGCGACACGTTCTTTAATTGATTTAAATCGTGACATGTATTCACTTGGCTAGGTGATCAATGATACGTAAAGTCTTCATGGTATCGGATATAAGAACACTTCCAATTACCCCTTTCACACATAAATTGCATAGATTTGTCAATTGCTGTTCTCAAATCTCGTGGATAATATTGTATTCCAATTGAGGCTGACTATTCACAAATCCATTACTCAATTAACTGTACTTCTACATATGTATATACCCTTGTGTGTGAAATTTCAAGGTAGCAGGAGGACAATATCAATAGTTTTAGTAGCTGTAGATTAGTGACTCAGATATAAAACAATATCTGTTGACATCTTTGACGATATACACACATTTTCTTATGAAATTCACTATATATCGAAAGGTATAATTTTGTTGATACCTGTGAGCAACAGACATTTCAATTTCAAGATTCTCAAATATACTCACCGTTGGGAACCAAGAAATATTTCTTCAGCCGTATTTTTGAAAAATAAATAATCATCCACAAAATTAGTAACAACTCAAAATACCTGGTGCAAATTTTTTTCAGGACGATTTAAACAGTTTTTTTCTTTACAGTTTGCCCTGGTTACGAATTGCTGAGACTTCAAAATTAAAATGATCCATCCACTTGGAGCTAACCAGCTTGGTTTGAATTCAACAAAACTTTTTGAGAAAACAGTTTCCTGTGCCAAACTGTTTTTTTTACTTGAGAAAACTAAGTCTACATTTAGTTAATTTTTTCTGGTAAAAATATCACTGAACAAAGTTTCTCAATTGAGTTTATTTACTCGATTCCCAAGTGATACCCTTCAAAGAGGAAAAAACAGAAAATAGTGTGAGGTGAAAAACAATTTTATGAGAAATGATGAAGATGTAAGAAAAACAAAAATGCTATCAAGGAAGAAACTAATATATGTATACATATATATATATATATATATATATATATATATATATATATATATATATATATATATATATATGTGTGTGTGTGTGTGTGTGTGTGTGTGTGTGTGTGTGTGTGTGTGCATGCGCGCATGCGTGTGTGTGTGTGTATAGAGAGAGAGAGAAAGAGAGGGAGAGATAGATAGATAGATAGTTAGATAGATAGATAGGTAGATAGATAGATAGATGGATAGATAGATACATACATACATACATAGATGGATATGCAAACCAAAATTGAAGATAATTCATGTCAGAATTTCCAGTAAGAGATAAGTTAATATTACTTAAAATAGTTTATGTAATATAAAGTAAGCCTCGACGATTCTATGCTGTCAATTGAAAGCCAGCAGGTAACTGCATTGTTCTACAAACTAATTTTTAAAGATCAATAATAGTCAGGTGTAAATTTTAAAGAATACTTCTGTTCAAAATATTCCATTTTACGTCTTCTGCAGATTCAGGGCTAAAATTATTGATTAAAAGTGAGTATATCATTTTATTTTATTTTCCTCTGGCGTACTCCTTGATACTATCTAAATGCATACACAGATTGGACATTGAAAGACGTAGATAAGCTTAGAAAAATAAATGAATTAATAAAATTGAAAAAAACGCCGAATGAAAAGAAATAGGGAAAGCAGCAAAAGTCTGATAGGCTTTGATAGATGGATGCAAAGAGATATTCAAAATCATCACAATTCAGTTGAGTGAAGGGAATATAAAGAGGAAGAATACACGCAGAAATAAATAAACAATGTCTTATCTTTCAAAGTGAAGTGAACATTAAGCTCACAATCTCTTGACA
Source organism: Thysanoteuthis rhombus (assembly GCA_963457665.1). Lineage (NCBI taxonomy): Eukaryota > Metazoa > Mollusca > Cephalopoda > Oegopsida > Thysanoteuthidae > Thysanoteuthis > Thysanoteuthis major. Next base: position 3,367,617 of record OY735240.1, read on the forward strand.
TCATTGTGTGATCAGTTAATTCAATTTTAATATCATTCAATTAATTTTTCTTCTTGGGAATAGTCGACTTGATTCATGAACATTGACTGAAACTTTCGAGGATACAGAGAAACATACATGATGAATGAATGTTGGAAATACAAGGACAATCACATGAAATAAATGATGAAGCTCAATCTGCCAGTCTAATACTTTGACGAAAAATCAACAGAAAGTGCACGTAATTACCTGATTTGTGCCTGATCGATAAAGGCCTTTTAAATAAAGCCTGTTTCACTAAGGAGCAATAGTAAGTCTATCATTTTAGCAGACCTTCCACTCTTTACCCAATAACAGTGGTTTTATGTCAAATCGACGCTTACCCATGAAAACGAAGAAAATTTATGAGCATTGAAATAGATTAAAAAAAATGTGTACCTGGAAGGCACAGAGAGCTAGTAATTTTGCTAAATCCACACGCAAAGTAATAACTGAATGAAAATCAGCTCATATATAGTTACGATGGAAGAGTTGTAACTGTGATTTCCGAACCTCAGTATTTCAGACTTTCATTCCTTTTTGATATAAGAAAATATAACTCTCAATACCAAACAAATTCTCGTTTTGGCCGAAGATTGTTTCTTGTTCATGATCCGCCTATCCTCTAAGTATAATAGAAAACTCTTGGAGATATTGTATCAACAAGCGTGAAGAAACATATAAATGGCTGGACATTCCTCTCAATTTGGAAAACATCCTTGGATGCATCCGAAATATTATCGATTTTTCCTGATAGTTACATTTCAATTGTATTCTTTATTATTTTTTAAATATTGTGCAGACAGATAGACGAACAAAATTGAATACATATACCTCTCCACACGTCGTTGGTAGAGGTGTCAATAGCGTTGAATTCAGCGTATTATCATTTTGGTCATTATCGTCATTTTCCGTTCAGTAATTGCTCCTTTCTCTTTTTCATTTCCAGGGAGAAAAAAAGATGGCGATAACAATCAGCTCAGGTACAACTCTTAGTCTTGTGTCATTACATACATAATGTTCCCTTGTCTTTTTTTGCCAGTGGGCAAAATCAGATAAAACATTCGAACAGTAAATGAAATAAATTCATCGGGCTCCTCTTGCTAATAATAACTTGAATATTAGTTGAAGTCAATTTAGGATGGACATCAAGTCAATCTAACATCACCGGTGTCATTTGTCTGCTCTATTCCACAGATGAGATCTAATGAACGACGAAATATGGATAGATATGAAAAGACCGATGTTCACAGAGAGAGAGAGAGAGAGAGAGAGTGGGAGAGAGAGAGAAAGAGAAAGAGAGAGATAGAGAGTGAGTGAGAATAATCATCTGAGTATTTTGCCTTTCCTTTCCAATATATTTGAATAATTACTTTTCCTCAAGCGAATTCTTCGAAGAAACTTCTCTTTTCTGCCCACTCTACACGAATCACAAAATAGACTTGAGTTTCAAATTAAAAAAATATACATTTTCTGTGTAGACTCTCTATCCAACTCCTCTGGTGTTTTACTCAAAATAAAGAATTAGCTTTTCGCACAATATGCCAATAGACATTGGCATCGGCAGGAAGTGGGGGGCTTTCAACTCCAGATCAAGCCTTTTCACCAAATGTGAACAGGTTTTAAAGCTGAAATCTTGTGGACAATATATGATTATGATACTGTTCATGTGTTCTATGTAACATCAATCAGATGTTCTCGTTTAAAAGGGTGATATTATTCTCAGCCGGTTACAGGTGCTGCTGCTACGATCTTTTCCGAATATATCCTTTCATCCTTCCAAAGATGGTAGCAGACGTTCATGACAGCCTTTACTTATGCGTACAGTTATCTTCACCTACAAGGAAATATAACCTCGTTGAACGTTTTCTAATATCGATCCATGCATTTTGGAAGGAAAATGTAGAAGGCATATGAATCAGAGTATTGAGATAAAAAGCGGTTTAACGTTAGAGTAAAACGAGTAATAAAATGATGATAGAAATAAAGAATGTGTATTAAGATGGCAGCATTTCAAATATCAGATAGATTTTAGAGGGAAATATTGAGGAAGCTTGGTCTTACTTGATATCAAATAAAACCCACTAAGTATAATCGGTCTAAAAAGTCCGTAAGAGCAAATAATGATAGGAAATACTTAGTCCCTACGTATTGGGAAATTAGCTGTTATTTGGCATGAAATTGAAGGCATTAGGTTCTTTTGATGTGAAAACTCAATTCGTGTAATACAATGTTTATAGTATCGAGTAAAGTGCTGGAGTATTGGAAAGACTTGGGGTCACTTGATCTCAATCGGAAAAGACAATTCACTTCTTGAATGGAAATTGAACATAAACACTTTATTGCATGATTATCATCGAACTTAACTGGTAAACCTCTCTTTATGCCTGAGTGGGTGTTTAATGTCCTGTCGAAAAGCAGAATGAAGTACTGATTGCAGGATTTGATATTTGCATGAATGTTGGTCGAGTGGTTCTAAAAAGGGCACTTCATCATGGAGAGGGTGTATTTTTCTGGTTCCATAACAAACCCACTTTCCGTTTGAAACGCAATGCATGGAGCCAATAAACTCTGCAGATGGTGAAGATTAAAACATTTATACGGTCCAGACATAACAAAACAGGGGATAGGCAAGTATTAACATTAAGCATCGTTTACACAAAGCCGAACAAAAGCAGACAGCTAATAAACAAATACCTTGTGATGATATTCTGTGCCAGAAAGAAAATGAAAGATTGTAAAGGAACAAGAATAGCTGAAAGTGACAAGACAAAGGGAGGGCCATGATTGCCTACGCCCTGAATTGACACCATACATAAAGAGTTAGATAATATTCCTAGCAGTAAACAATCATGGTGGCAATGTTAAGAGTTAGACGTTCTGCATTTGACGCATTTGCAATACGGTTTATACTACAGTAGAAAAGGAATAGGTTTTAATGGCGATTATCATTTTCCCTTTCTGTTTTTTCTCTAACGTTTTTGCTTAACCAAACACACCATAAAGATTACGGAATGTTTTTTTATTACATTTTGCATCATAACAAATGTAAGGGATTCTAACTGGGTTAATGAGATATCGAGCTAGGAAATCGAGGATAAATAAAGAGCACTGTATAACTGCCGATGGCCGAGCAGCTATCAATGAAAATTAAATCACCGTGACGAGTTCGCTCTCTGAAACAATCAACATTCATTTTGCAGTGATGCCCCTGAGAGAGGCATGTATTCATCTCATCTCCCAACCTACAGTCAACGGTAAGATATCCAAAAGAATGCATGGCACCTCTGTTGGAGCTCCCCCTTGAATTGTCACATTTTGCAAAACATCAGAGAAAGTCTATCTTTGAAAGAGGAATCTGGAGAAAAACTAGTGACATGCAATGCCCGGGCGGGGGTGGTCTTCTATTCTAGAGAAATGGTAGCGTTTCCATGTAATTGTGATATTGGTATAATTGAATGAAAACTTATTCAATTTCCATATATTCATGACATTTCATTTGCTTCCCATATCTTTCATCATTTTTTTTTTTTTACCCATATCATTGGGAATAAATCAGCCAAAATACAACCCTATTAAATTTGTTACAATATTCACAAAGGGATGGGTTTCTCGGAACTCATTTATGGAACCATCATTCAAACCTTTCACTCATTTCATTACATCACCTGCCCTTTTTACACACTTTGTAACATAAAACCATTCCATATTTATTGTCAGTGATATGGATTCTATGTAAAAATTAACAAATAATGCGAAGAAATTTAAATGCTATGAATGGTACATAGGACTGTAGATTCAAAAATGCCAATATAACAATCATTTGAAATATTGAAAATATTCTGGACATTCGGGGACATCCTTTAATCATTGAAAACAACCAACATGGCGTCAATTTAAAAAAGGTAAATATCTAGGATTAACGAAAACGCAATGAGTATTATTCAACAGAGTCATAATGGATCAGAATAGGGATTCTTTTTTTTTCCATCTCCTTTTGTAATCCTTCAGCTAACATGCCATAAAGATTACAGAAGGTTAACATAAGTAGAATAAATATAGAATAAATTAACTGGATAGAAGAACCATTAGGCTTGAAAAGCAAGGATTCATCTAAAGAGAGACTGATGCATATTTGATGAATTAAATGGATTTATTTCAAGAGGAATAAAATACCTCGATTAACAAATAAGTATTTGGGTCGGAGACAACCTGAGTACAACATTTGGGTCTTTAAGAACCGTCAAACAAAACTGTCAAAATAAGCCATGGATGAAGTTTCTCCAGTTTTTGAATTCTTGCAAGGGGGGGGGAATATATCACGTGTGCAGATTCCTACAACAGAGCTAGAGCCCTGCGAATTTGAAGATTACTTACTTTCATCTGAAAATCGGAATCTTTTTGAGATTCAATTTACAATGTATTTATATGCTCAATATATCCTAAAAATTGTGTACAGCAGCCTTCATCCGTTTTTCCAATTTATAATCGACCACTTCTAGCGCTGTTTGCGGTCAAAAAGAAGCTGGGTCCGTTGGTTCCTATTGAGTGACTAACCACACCATTTTTGTGTCTTTGCATTTTGATGAATTCGGAGAATTCTATTTGGTATAATTCATTATACATAAAATAATGTAAATCCATATATATGTAATTGACACTGATATTTCTCTGTTAGACTTTCTGTCCATAACAATGGATTCTCACAGTTTTTAATAACAAAATAGCAGTTAAGATATTTCGTATCTCCTAATAGAAAATCACAGACTCTTCATTGAAAAGAGTTTAGTTTCCGAAAGAAATACACCCATGATTCTTTCTCACGGGAATGAAGTAATATATTCATATTTTTTAGTGTAACACTTTCTCACGCCTCTGGAGAAGTCCACTACATACAGACGGTTGATTTGTATTTTTCTATAGTCAAAATACCTATCTCTATGTAGTTGATTCCTCTGGATATTGATCTCTAAATAGTAGACTCTTCTGATGTCATGGGTACATCAATTTATATCAGGTTAAGTTTGCTGAATTTAACATTATTTAATGGAAAATGATTTGAATCCTTGCAAAGTCTCTCAAATACTGCTATCATTTTCACGGCGCTGTGAATTAGTAATTCAAATTAATTAAGATTATTGTATAACTGATTTCCTTACAAATCAATAGTAATTTAGACACTAAAAGTACTTTGATGATCAGAACTTTCTGTCTTATATTAATTTTCTGACATACCAATCATTCATTGTCTTCATTGTATTGAATTATATATGCAAAGAAATTAAGCATCGATTTTAACGGAGAGTGCCTGTTCACACCTACACTTTAGGGTTCTCTCCAATTCTTGAGATTTTCCAAATAGCTGGAGACTTTGGGGGAAAATCTTTGACTTGAATGTACATAACCGGATAGAATAATTTCCTGCTTCTGTTTATTTATACACATATATTGAGAGGTAGTTTGAGAGTTTTACCAAATGTTCTTCGGGAACAACGTTATCACACCTGCCTTTATTCTCAGTCTTTCATCTTGTATACACGAGCAGGAGCTTGTCTATAGGCGAGATGAATTGTCAAATTCGGAATACGTGTACATCATCTGGTCAGTGATAGGCAATACTTTTTCATTCGTATGACAACCGAGGTGAGATGTCAGTCGATGAGTAATTTCTCAAGATTCCTTCATTGGGGACAATTCAACATGACTTATCCATCAAAGTGATTGCTCTCCTCCTCCATTGTTGCTGTCACTGTCATGAACACAGTTGGTCGCAAAATAAAACGCTAATTAATTTAGAAATGTAATAATATATTCATAATCTAAGATGTGTATGTGTATCATTTGCGTCAAATTTTGAACTATTGTTCCAGTAATTCATCTGACGTTGATATATAGAATTCTTCTTTTAAACCCGTTCTGTCTCCTGCATCGATTCGAACTCATTGAATGTCCATCTCGGTGTGACATTAACCAGCAGCTCCCGTCCATATTCAACGGGAGAAATGATCTAATGATGCTTTCGAATCCCTACTCTCAGTTCGAGACACGGCGACCGTAAGACCCCAGGGACCATCGATCCAATCCCAAATGTCACGTGTCAGCAGGAGATGATAAACGAGAGCTTGGTGACAATGAGTCTAATGGGAAATCTCATCCGACCCGTCCCTTACCGACATGCATCAGTGTCAACCGCCCTAATACTTTAACCCGATCAGTTTTATGCAAGGACACGTTTTCCTCTAAGCAGCAGAAGTGAAATTCAGAGCATGCAGCAAGATCCTCAAGCGGGAATTTTTAATGTTTCTGATAAAGAGGAAAAATTGATTGAAAACAAATCATGGCAGAGCAATCCTCACTGGTTTAAGCTGAAATATCCGATTGTACGTTCAAATATTGACGCGAAAAAATTTCTAAAGTGCAAGTAATTTATGCTTGAGAATTTTCATGTATATACTTGACTTTCATTCAATCACACACACACACACACACACACACACACGTATACAACAACACGCCAACATACATATACATATATTTTTTCTTTCTATCATTTTTTCAATTAATGTGGTTGAAAATTGTGTTTTGAACTCTTTATATCCAAAAGAAGATACTTTGCCTGTGTGTTTTGTTTTGAAAGTCTTTTAGTTAGAGGGTTACAACTCTAAAGACTAATTTCAAAATCATGTTCATAAAAATAGAAAGACTTTTTCACACTACTGCAACAAATCCACGTTTTCTACTGACGATTGCCGAAACTGGACCCAAGAGAAATGTTTTACAGTGATTTTGAGGGGAGAAATTTAAAAAAAAAACAATACATACAACCGTCCGAATAACAAAAAATTTTGCAGAATCCAAAAGCTACGGCTTCTACAACATCATTATTTTCATCTTGTCAAAGAATTCAATGCATTTCTTTGGATGTTTCAAACGACTTCTAGATCGCTACAGTTTTTCTTCGTTTTAAATGCATGTTTTTGCAAGATATCCCAGAATAAAACCTACAATCCTCTCCCCAAAATATGTGTTTGGAATTTCTGCTATTGTACCAATAAAGTCTTTTTCAGCTTAAACATTTTTTTCGAAAAGATACACAATCAATCTGAAAGGGTCAGAACAAGAGAGCAAATGACATTTTGTAAATAGTTCCATAGAATCAAAACGTTGATCATAATCAGCGCTAAAAGATATATATTACATCAGTTTTTTCTCCCTAGAAGGTTTTAATAATACCAATCATTATCCCTGCTCGAACCCCATCTCTATTATGCAGAATTATACGGGGAAGGCTTTAAAGCAAAAATGCTCTCAAAAAGAAGCCATACAGTAACTAAAAACTAGGGGAAAATCATGCAATATATATCTAAATCGATGGCAAATATCTAGGTGAGTTAAAATATCCAATCTCAAAAGAAAGTTTCAATCCCTCCAGGAATTTTTTGAGTCATCCGTCATCCAAACCTCCCGCCAACATGTTTTGAATTCATTGAGATCTCATTGAGATATTACTGTCCACGGATATCTATAAATATACAAGCCCTTCTGAAGAGAAAAAAAATAGAATCCAGATCTTAACTCCAACGTTAATCAGTTTTCCCCTACACGCCAACAAAATGTCTTTGAAATTCATTGAGACCACTAAGAAATAATGTGTGAAAGAACTGAGAAATATGAAGTGGTACGTATAATTATTCAGAAAAAATGGAGAAAAGTGACTCAATTTTAGAGAAAATCCCGGTTCAACCCGAATGAACAACCGGTCTTCATCGAATCCAAAAATATTGAGTATATATAAGGTTATTCTGCTGACAAATGCTTGCAGATATGCATATAATTTGGATTAAAATGAAAATCATTTTTCTCGATCTAGAAAAAATTCCAAGATCTTGCCAAACATTTCATCAATCCTTTGTCCATTATCAACCTGTCTACGAAACTCCATTGGAATCCATTGCAAACTTTGGGAAATATGCAATAAAACAAACAGACATAGAAAATTTCCATATTTGGAACTGTTGTCTGAATATATCAACAAATATCTCTCAATCAAGAAGAACTCTTCAAATCACCCTCAAAATCTTAGCAATTTTGCGTTGGTCTATGAGAAACTCTCCCATAAACTTTTCCACATTTTTATTGGGAACTTCTGGGGATATTGAGTGGAAAGGAAAAAACATGAAGGAATACAAAAATCCTGTTCCATATAGTGGTAGAATTAGAATGCTACTTAGCTTATTCAACAGAATTCTACGATCATTGTATTCAATGGATCTTACAACACCAAAATTGAATTATCCTTAATGTTGGTTAAATATTGACTGAACTTTCATGCAAAGTTCATTGCTAACTTGGAATTTAATCTTATGGGTAACTTGCGTGAAATCAAAAATATAACCTTCAAAATTAGCATCCAGCAAATCTAATTTAGACGATGACTTCAATGGTTGTCTGAGGAAAGAAAAACACTGTTATCCCTACTTTCTGAGAGTTCTCTTCAAGTCATTTTTTCTGGCTTTTACGAAAAAAGATGGAGAGCTAAAAGGACGTTTTTCTGCGTCCTTCTATCGAGACAGTACGCCTCCCCTATCTCTCTCTCCCACATCTGAGTCCCATACACCACCTTAGTCCCTGGTAAATCAGCTCATTTGTGTCTGGGGACGCTGGGAAACCCATAAATTGATGGTAATTGGTTCGTGACCTCACACTTTTGGGGGCTAAAGAATGTTTTATTTAGGTATGTTTCACCTCTAGGAGATGGGAAATCTGTTTGAATGTTTTCCCAGGGGTCGACTAGACTACTCACTATACGTGTCTCAATGACTTTGAAAAGGTACTTCTGGTTCCAAGACTTGAAAATTCATAGATAGATCAATATCCTCAGAAATATGTTTGAAAAAAGAATTTAAAAAATGGAATTGATTAAAAAGTCTTATTTTTTAATTATGATCTTCGTTTGATTCCATGTACCCTTTGATGTGCTAAAATTGACCTTTTTATTGGATTTTTTCTTATTTATCAACCTACATTTCTTTTCGTTGGCAATGATAGAATAGAACCTTTTCAGAGTTTGAAGGTTGAAAGTTCAGTTCTGTGATTTAAAAAATAGATCAAATAGATTCGGTATTCAATGCAAGTATAGCGAGACTGAACTCTGGTTGATAAGTGGATTTGGATTCTTATTAGGTGCCAAAAATTGGTCTCATACATGTTTTGGGTTGCCCACACAGAGGCTATCATCATACATCTATTTCCTCTTCTTTTTGAGTATTTCTTGAAGCATGTCCTTCCATTATGTGTCCGTTTGTCAAACTGTCTATCCGTCTGTCTGTCTCTATATGTACCTCCGTTCACATTTAATTATGTGTCTATCAATTTACTTGTTGGTCTGAGGTGTTGAGAACCATCTTCTATTAATTAATGGAAACGACCTTTTCGTTTCAGACCGTTTTGGTTGACTGAAGGTTTTACCTGAATGATCTGATCAGATAAAAATAATCAAATACGAAAAAAATCAGATTTTGAAATAATTATATAAATGAAAAGTAAAACTGAACAAAAAAAATATTGACCATTGCTTACTGTAGATTCTATTTGGCATTTGAACATATTTACTGTTTCAAAATGGTCTTGATACACTTATACTTCTATAGCCCAGATATTCCGTTATTTCAAATTTTTTTCAGAATCTACGAGTTTAAAGTTCAATTCTGTGATTTACCCGAAGGATCAATACAGATTCGGTTTTCAAAGAAAGTTCAGCATAATTTGTTGATAGTTTTAGTAGTTATCTCTATGATGTGCCTCAAAATGTTATATATATATATATATATATATATATATATATATATATATATATATATATATATATATATATATGAACATATATATCGGTTAAGTTCTGACTCAATTATTCAATCATTATGATGGACGATTTCTTATCAAGATTTGAACACTGATCAAGTGAGATAACTCATTCCTTTGTAAGCTATACGGAATTCTCTTGCGCCTTGAATAAAGAAATCTGGTTGATGGGGAATTGAGCGTAAGTGAATATATCGCCCAAGTTCAGCCTCGCTGACTGTCCAGTTCTTCGTTGGGCAGAGGTGAGATGTCAGCCTCTGGGTTGGAAGAGAAGGTTTCGATCCTACCTCTTAGATCTGGATGGGATAAGAGATAGCCTATAGCCTCAGTGAAGGGTTGTAATTCAACAAAACAGCTCCGTGAATAATCAATTATTAAATCAAATATATATAAATATATATATTTATGTGTGTGTGCGTGTGTGCGTGTGTGTTTGTGTGTGTATGTGGGTGTGTGTGTGTGCGTGTATATGTGTATATATATATATTCATTTCTGACTGACTGTTCATATCTATCTATCTCAGATTCATCCTCCGTCACGTCAATGTCGGTGTTTATTTTCTTATCTTTCTCCAGCAACCGCACTGGCAATAGTCCGTATTATATTCCCTTTGCATGTGTGTTTTGAATTCCCTTGAATATTTGGACAGGAACAGTTACATACATGCACGCAATCCTGACACAGATCGAGTAGCTATTTCAACGCAGCGATGCCCTGAGCTAGAAAGCCGCTGTTAACGCAAAGGCTCCAAATAACTGTTGTCATTCCAAATTCTCATCTCGTTCATTATTGCTCCCTCTGTTTCTTTCAACGCAACAGCCATGTATTAAGAAATGGATATGTATGATCCAACAGAATGACTATCAATCAGTTCATATTGTAAAAAACTTATTTGAAGTATTCCGCCATTAAACGGTCAATGTGTCACTGAGCAACACTATTTTGAAGCGGCTACCCTATCAGTCACAGGGTCTGATGGCCCTAGCTCTTTTAAATTTTTTGAGTACCTAGCGTCTCAAACCATTTGAATTGACGTCTGCTCGTCATCATCGTCCAAGTTTCATTCCAAGGGACAAGTCACAAAGTATTCCCCTAACAAAACAATGGTTATACGCTTTAAATATTTACTAGCTATATTCAAACAAAAAAGTAAAATCAACAGAAAAACATTCAAGATTTTTCAAGAACAAAACCTTTTCAAAAGCTTAAGAAAAAAGACATTTCGTAATTTAAACTATGGAAGCTGGAAACGGCTATTATCTTATCGTGTGTTTTTTTTTCTTTTTTTCTTTTCATAGATCTAAAACTAAGCAAGTAGGAATGATAATTCAATTTTCTTCACATTCATTGCATTTATTTTGATAGGGGGTTTCATTTTTGTTTTTCGTATCTATACCTATAGACACCACCGTTTGTGACTTAGTCACGCTGAATTCATGTTTAGACTACTTCTTGCTTATACATACCTCAACATTTATATGAATACAATGATACTAAAAGAAAGAAATGCACACATCAAATATATTTTGGACTTTCTTCAATGTCTCTCATCATTAAAAGGGTCGGTTTTCCATTGTTGTGAAAGAATATACTGATGTCTCGAAGATTGATATAAAAATAGATGCCCCGAGATCTATAAAGGGGGATGGGTATTTGTATTTAATGAAAAACTGATTTCCCACCTTTAATACATCTCTAATTACTTCTTTAAGTAACAGGTTAGTAAATTAGATACATATTTCAGTTTTTGTATCCCTGAAGCCGATTTACAATTGAATAAATTGTATGAAAACCTTTGCATACTTGAAATTGGACATGCTATGCCCAATTCACAATACAACCGGACATTTTAACCAAAGATTTGCATGAATTCAATCTGTAGCAATTTTGATAGAATGTCAAGAAAGAACATACATCATATATGCTTTAGGGTACTTGATACACGTTTTAGACTATTTTAGAGTTTCTATGCTTCAATTGGTCGATCAATATGTTGGAAGGTTCAGTTTTCTATTGTTAACAAGTAATAAACCTGAACTCCTCACTGTTCAATAAATTATTCATATCCATCTATGTCCTATACATAATAAAATTGTGGTAAACCACTTTGTCACAAGGTATCTCCCTAACGATGGCATTTCACAAAAAAATACCGATTGTGAGCACTGAATATTTTTCTCTAGATTGTTAGAGTCTTAAATCATCAAAAAAATTCGAAATTTTCTGTTTAAAACCATGCATTTTCAGAGGTTACGAAAAAGTAATAACTTGAATTTCACAGTAAACAATCTGGAAACAGCTATTGTTATCGCATTGCAAGGCATTTATTTACAAAAGTAAACTTAAGCTTGTCAAAATTCTTTTTTTTTTCCATGTTTGCTGTATTTATTTACCTAGAGCTTCAATTTGATTGTAAGTTTTGGGTAATATCATATACAGAGCAAAGAAAATAGTGCAATGTTGGACGGAAAGGGAATATCAGAATAAGAACATGCGTTACCTCTGCAATCAAGGGACTAGAAGATTATTCTAGAAAGAATGGGGAAATAATATTTATAGCAGCCAAAGACAGCAATGGAACTAACTTACAGGCCAGAATACTAGAGAATACAAAAATAACATTTTGATGGCCAAGAACAACGTCAAGAGGATTCTCTAAATAAAGGCTAAGAGAGACAATAACTAGAAAAATAATAAATGTATATTATACTGGGACATAGCTTAGACAGCAATGTTAGTAAATAATTCTATGCAGAAAACAAAAACAGCCATGCCGGGATGGAAAAGGTGATCAAGAGGGAACTGTGCAAACAGTGCACGGTTGACCATACGAACTAATGGCACATGGGCGGACCAGAATCGATTTGTGGGGATGAAACCCACAAAGTTTGTTCAGACGTTGAGATTCAAACAGATAGCCTGATCAAGCCCAAGAGAGAAAACTTGAAAATGAAAAGAAGTATAGCAATAATAATGATGAAATTATAATTTCTATATTTTCCTATTTGGTTGTGAAAACTGGAAAAAAAACAAAATGGTCGCTAGAGGGATAAAGCAATGATCAGTGAATGTGTGGCTTACCAGAATAATGCAGTGTAAGTACGTCATTAAATTGAAAAAAAAACAAAATGCAGAAGTTAATCCGTGAAAAAACTCACATGATCCAGTGTTATCATAAATTAATCTTAAAAACAGAGAAGTATCAAACCAACTAGCTGATTAAACTGATAGAGTGAAAGAGAAACGGTTTCTTCTTCAAGTACGCATTATTTTTATTTTGATGATGTCTGTTGTACAGTATCAGAAAAGCAATAATCGTATTTAATTATATAAATATGATAGTAAGCACAGTCGTGAAAGAAACGTTATTCGCACCTTGCAAGGAAATTTCTTTTAAATCTCAGACATTCAAGTGTGCCGTTCTAATGGGTGTATTATATATAAATTCAATTGAGAATGAATGCCATTACAATGAGGGCTCACTGAATGTTGTATGTTAATTTATTTTTCGGTCATGGAATATGGATATATACAAACATAAAAAAAGAGATATGCACATATGCACACTCACATACACACACACGCACACACACACACACACACTCATATATATATATATATGTTGTGTGTGTGTTTGTGAGTGTGTGTACATGTGTGTCTGTGTGTGAGTATGTATGTGTGCATGCGTGTGTGTATGTTTTTGTGTGTGTGTGTGTGTGAAAGGGAATATATAAGCAGACACATATGTACATAGGACTGGAATGAAATACATATGTGTGTGTGTGTGTGTGTGTGTGTGTGTGTATTATACAAATAAGTAAACAACGAAAATAGAAATTGGCTTGACATCGAGTAAGAAGAAATAAGAAAAAATCGAACAAAAGTCTTATTAAATGGTGCACATTAGGGAATAAACGCAGTTGGAAAAGACCATAAACAAAATCATGTGGTGATATGGATGGTTAGCTGGTAAAGCATGAAAGATATTAACACAATTGCTGTCTCCATGGAACAAGATGGAAAAGGCTATTTTTCAAGTTGGGAACTTACTAGGGTGGCATACACACATACATACACACATTCATGCGTATACATATACTTGTGTGTGAGTGTGTGCATGTATAAGTGTGTGTATGGTTGTGTATGGGTGTATAGTCATTTTATATTTCAGGTGCACTCGTGTAAGATTTTGAAGGTCTATGCACACACACACACACACACACACACACACACACACACACACACACACACACATATATATATATATATTAATATATATATATTTCTTAAAATATCCCGGTAAAATAATTCAGTATTTTTAAACTAAGCAATGCAACTGAAATAGTGTTAAAAATTCTGAGGATATCAACAATTTGATCCAGAACCATCATCATGTTGGAGACCCGTTTGAAAGTAAATGAATCCATATCTTATATTCTTCATATCGAATTTTATTTTGCGGCAGGTAGTCCTGGTAGTACCAACAGCACCGGCTTGAAATTATGATTGTACATTTTTTTTTGTTGAAAATCAATCCCATGTATTGGCAAAAAAAAGTACCAGCTACCCTTTGGGCGTCACCTGGCGCTTTGCAGTGAACTGTTAAAGAAGCAGCCAGCACTTTTTCCTCAATGCTACAAGGCTATGAAGCTTTGCTAATGTTGGTAGCAATGCTGACACCCACCGGCCTTGCCTTAAGAGGAGAGATACATGGATCCCGCATAGAAGTCTTCAGGGTAATAACAGTGGTATTCATAATCTTGGTAGTAATCATAATATTCGCATTAGTAATTGTATTTTTTCATAATTTTCAATAGCTGAAGTAGTAGTAGTAGTAGTAGTAGTAGTAGTAGTAGTAGTAGTAGTAGAAACCAAATGACCCTACTATGGCGGGAAGCATCGTTATATCATAAATTGCAGCCTTTGGGTAGTAGTAGTAGTAGTAGTAGTAGTAGTTGTAGTAGTGGTAGTATTTTGTATGAGTCTTTCAAGTCATGGTAATACTGGTAGTAACAGGGCTGATACGATCACCCTCCTCCTCACCGTCGTATTCACGTCGAGATCGGGTTTTCCGATGCCTACACTATAGCAAACACTTTATGTAAAGCGTAGTAGTCATAGTTATAGTCATGTTAACAGCTGTGGTTGTAGTAGAGGTAGCACAGCTGCCACTAAGTTTTGAGTAAAGGTACCAAAAGTATACACTGGAATGTACCAAAATCGCCGATAGCGTATCAAATGAAAAAAAAATAGTATCATACTTTCTGCTGCTCTTTTCGTTTAGCTATTTTAAACGTATTAGCATGCACAAATGGAGTTTCATGAGCATTGCTGCTATTGAGACGACGAATTTTTTTAAACAACTTAATTCAGTTAAGATATCTGAAGAAGATAGTAGAATGGGTCGGCCATGTGATCTATAAGAAATAATATTAAGAGATGATTGAACGTTTTGCCCATCCCTATTATAACTTCCATGTTATAATGGATTGGTCTATGTGGGATAATTTAACATCGCTAATGAAAACAGTTGTGATAAAATTTGTCAGTCGTGACAAAACAATGAAGAATACGTCACAGAAAAGCTTGGACTTTGCAACTAAAATTCTAGAAAAATGTAAGTACCAAAAAAGAAAATTCCGAATTTAATATTGAGTTGCGACGTACGAAGATGAAAGATAAATAGGATTGGATACTTGTTATATTAAAACCATTTTTTTGGATAAAATAGCTTCAGGCTCCTAAGTGCTGATCATTAGAAAGGAAATGTTTCTACAGGTATATGATTGTAGTAAATGATCTTGAATTAAGAGGAATAATCGGGACAAATTGGCTATATCAAGTATTGTAAGCAGCTGGGGATCATACAAATAGCCTCTTGAATAGATCCAAGTAATCGTTATGAGAAGAAAACCGATCTTTACGCGTTGTTCAATGAAGCAAGTCTGATGCCGACTCTCTTCCAGAATATCATAACTGGCTTGGCAGCAAGCGATCAGAAATAAACAAATGAATCAACTCAAATACTAAAAAAAAGTTTTTGTCTCGATTTTTTTCCATTTGAATGAACTTTTTTTATTTCGTTTAACAGTTTTTAAAAGTCATGTTAGTAAAAGCACAAAATGAACGTGATTTTCAGTTCCCGTACCATGCTCAACCCTATCATGCCTGTTCTTGATCTCCTTCTCGGATATTTTGATACATACTCATATTATAACAATTCGAATTACGAAATATATCATGACTGTACACATACTTTCATAGCATAAAATTACCAAAATCAGCTGAAGAGTCTGAAACTTTAAATTTACCCAATGTATTCATTCGCAACGTTATACTACCAGATTGTTGAATCTATTTGATTTTGAACTGAGCAACGCAACTGAATGTATAGATTAGGGAATGTTCAACCAGGAGATGATCGTAGCTCTTATTTGGGAAATGAACTATCAGAGGGCATATCCTTGCAGATTTTGAACGTTAAGCTACAAGATGCCCTATATAGTTTATATTTGGGATGTTAAACTACAAAATAAACCAATGTCAGACGTTAAACAGCTAGTTGGCCTTGCAGCTTCGATTTGAAACGTTGAATTACGATGGTTAATTTCATTCCTTGTATAGCTTTTGCAAATATTAAATTTCAAGGATGAATATGTGATTCGTTGTATGATTTCGATATGAGACGCTTAACTACGATCAAATATAGCTTGAATTTAGAAAGGGTTACTTCACGTTGTTGCTTTGATTTGTAAGGTTGAATCACAAGATGGATGAATATATCAGATTTTGGACATTAATTGGAGATTTGCGTACAAAACAAATTTGGAACATTTAACTGGGGTAATTTTGAAGCGAAAGGTCCAATATGACTAATTGGGAATGTTTTAGTAAGAGATGTAGTTTGGATTGGACGGAATTCAAGATATGCTAATATTGTTTTGATTTGGAACATCCCATTACTCCAATGGTTGACCAATTTGGAACATCAGATATTGTAAGCGGTAATTTGCAACGTTGGACAGCGAGATTGTTTAATATATCAATTTGGAACGATAAACTACAAATTTAATTTGGGGCAAACTACAAGATTTGCTAATATGATTGCAATTATAACGTTTAACTGCGAGATTGCATAATATAGGTTTGATTTGGGACGTTAAACTAATTTGGAACATTCAATTAAAATGCACTAAAAAATAAGAATATGATAAAAAAAGAACCGAACAATATCAATCCCTCTGAACTGTTTTGATCCACTATCTATCCCGGCGTATTCACTCCCTAAATGATAAACGTTTCTGGTTTGTGGCTCATATGCATTTATCATCCATTTTTTACAAAAGTTGTTTTTTCGGTTTGATCACTTTGATTTTAATCCGAAGTTTTGAACGGGTTTAGTAGGCCCCAAATAGACAGTATAGGTTTGCAAAATTTCCACATGATATTCAACTATCTGTAAAAATGTGGGTTCTGCTTTCGCTCTCAGCCCAACAACAATGATCTCAATTCGACATTTTTCTATATCATGCTAAAATCAAGATTCGCCGAACCAGTATCACAATGGTTGATTTTCAGTTGGACCACTTCATCTTCATCTTTTGACTTTCACGAAATCAAATCTGACATGCAAATTCACTGGACCCGAGGGAATATTTTGAATTATATTACGTACAGCACCGAGGAAAAACGTTCATGCATTTAAAAAGCTTAGTTTAATTTCATACAAGTCCTTTTGGGGGAAATGGGGAACTGAAAGGAATGTGTTACTTTGATTACAAAATGAAGTGAGGGTCTGTCTGCTTCGAACGTTTGATTTTGATATTCTGTCTTTCAATTGGTCTCAAACACTGTTCACTCAGTGGGAAATACTACTTCCATTTATCAAACAGTCTTCAAGTTTATACTCTCGTATCGTTTTGAAGAATGATGTCTCATAGATCGATGGTTAAGTGTTTTTTTTTTATCTCAATGACGATGATTTTATAGTGGTAAGTTCATTAAAAGTATATACATCGCCTGTTGTTTCATGGCTTGATGAATTTATCGCAATGTAATCGCATCGTTATTCGAAAGTCAAGTATAGGTTTTTATTCCAGCACATGTGACTTTTTTGGGGGGGAAACCGACCATAACGTACATGTATTGACCTCTAACCGAGTCATCTTATTCACGATCCGAAATCCATCATTGTTCATCCAATCTTGATTCGTGTTTCAAAATCATTTTGGAAAACAAAACAATCAACGAGAGTTCTAATCGTATCAATTCTTACACTTCCGAACGTATTTCTGGCTATTATCTTACTTGGTGAAAACAGTGATTCTTGATCGATTACAGAAGTTAAATGGCGCCTATGCCATTCATTACTTCGATGGGTGACCATTTTGCAACATCAAATATTGTAAGTATGTACTGTTATAAAGCTTGCGTACAAATTGCTACATAAAAACTGAACTTATGTTGCATTCTGACCTAGGGCTGGTAGGTATACTCCTGGCTAATATCAAAATAAAGATAAATGAAAAAATACATAAGTTGTCGTTTTGTAAATTAATCTTTTTCAAACGGGAAATATAGTATTCTTTGATGATAGTGAATTCACGATACAATATATAAATATATCTGACCTAAAGGAATCATCGTGCGTGTACTTGAACTATAAATCAGAAATTAACTCTTAAAAATTGATATTTTACTAAAAATTATCAAAAAATAGATAGCATCACAAGATTTGGGTATTGATGGACTGAAATATCAAGAGAATCCCCCCAAAAAACATTTGAAACACACAAAAAACTATATTGAACTGTGTCCACTTGTGTACAAATGTATACCAAAGTTGTAAGCTCCTAAATGTGGCCAGATTTGACTGGAAACTATCACACAGATAGACACATAAATGAGCATAGAGGAATCTGTAGACCACTTGGCTGGTTCATCATGCGGGCCCATACCACCATATCCCATATATTATTTTACCATATATTTAGCAAGAGTGCAAATCGTGCTCATAGTATAAATGAACATATAATCTAATCGGCAGATAGATTGACGAACAAGCACGCTGAATATTCGGGGAAATGCAGAGACAAGAACAAAGAACAAATTAGTTTAAGTACGTTTCTAAATAAACTCAAATTTTCCTGGATTTTATGTCAGCTTTCTCTCCCACTGTCACTCGTAGTAAAACTGCACTGATTAAATTGCCCATACTCTGAGAAAAAAATTGCAAAATATTCGAAACAGTTTAGGATGCTCTGGATGTGATACAGTTTTCTGGAAAAGCACGTATTGATTGGAAATTTATGACAAATATGTAAAACATTGAATAATCTGCATGTTTATTTTTGTGCATGTGTGAGTGTGTTTGCTTCAGGTTAGGGAGTGAGGTTGTATTTGCGAATGTCTGCTTGAGTGTTTGTGTGTGTCTGTTGACCTTGACAATGTGCTCGGGTGAGTACGTGTGTTTGTGTGTGCTTATTTATGTGTGTGCGTGTGGATCTGTGAGTCTGTATATGTTTACGTGATTATGCGTGCTCGTTTATTTGCGTATTAGATTTTAGATAGGGAAGGAAATTGTGTAAAAGATAATGTATGTGAACCTCTGCATTCGTGTGCTTGATGATTTTGTCGGGAAATTGATAGATGGATAGATAGATAAATAGATAGATAGATAGATTGATTGATAGACAGAAAAAGATAGCTAGATGAAATGCTGGATTGTTCCAAAGATATATTGATAAATTATCTTATCGATAGATAGTTCCTAGTATAATTCAGATGAATCATGTCTCAATCTTCGTGAATCAGATCCAGAGTGAAACGATACTTGAATCAATGCTACCGAGATAAACTGCTTCACTTTCAACTTGAAGAAACTGTATTCAGTGCTAAAAGAGAAAGTGCGATGTAATCACTTAAAGTGTTCACCATGAACTTGGCTTACCTTTCTTCGATCTAATAAAATGCTCAACACCAGAGAACTGAGGATAAAAAGTAGTTCTCAGATTGAAACTATGGCTACCAATCAAAGATTTTCACTTGGGATATATATATTAATATATATATATATATATATATATATATACACAAATATTTTGTTAAATGGGATTATACATTTTTCCGTAAGATATTGTAAAAATGATTTATTTTCATCGTGATGTCTTTCCCTGTCAATGCACTTGTGCAATGCTTTTTCATCGATTACATAGATAAACCATTAAATGGTGAAAATCTAAAAATGAATTCCTGCAAAAAAACTGTGTCAGTCAGTGTTTTGTTTTTGCTCCCCACTGATATATCATTCCTTTGCAGGCCAGCTGTGCGAACTTCAGAATGGAATCCTATAAGATCCCCTGTCAGAATCAATTCTTCCCAGATCCCTGCTCAGAACATCTTGCCAAAAAGCTTGAAATATCACATCATGCTCTACGAGAACAGATCTATGATCGGCCGACGTAGTTTCCCTCCGGCTGATACTTTTATCATGACATCAGTGAAGGTCCTTCTTCCCAAAAGACTTGCATCTGAGATATCCAAAGCTGACATTAAAACACGTCTGATATTTTTGAGGTTCCATTGCATCTTGGAAGACGAGGAACATGGTCATTTCTACTCTTTATAGCCTTGCAACCTTTCATAAAAAGCATCAATAATGCATTATTATCATCATCACGCCCACTGCTGGATAAAGGCCTTTTACCATCCCTTTCATGCTGATAGATGGTCATGCTAGCTCTAGAAGAAGCTGGTGGCTCAGCTACCAGAAGAAAAACGGGTCGGGCTGTGGAAGTGGGAAACAGGAAATGTTAGAACTTGTACATGAAGAGTTTCGTTATAAAAAAAAAACGAAGGGCAAATAAATCGGAATCGATTATTTGGATGCTTTTGTCTTCTTTCATGATGTGTCTTTCAAATGATGCTTGAACCCTGAAGAGAATGTCAGAAAGACAGAAATAAGTCAAAAGGACATGCATACGGACAGCGATGAACATACAACCACGCACATGTGCTTGAGTGGCCTAGCGGTCATGCATCAAGTCATCATTCTTTATCTGAAATAGAATCCCAGGTGGTGTCAACAAAAGGCTGGAGGTCAGTAAGACAGAGAGACAAGTATTCACACATACAGAGAATAACTAGTCAAAAACAGTTACCGAATTCATTTCAATCCAAACGGCTGGAACCTGTTGTTTTTACGAGAACTGTCAGCCATTCTGATTATCAGAATGACTAGGTGCTAATAATCTAACAGATATACAACGAATATTTCTGAATAATACATTTATATCAAATAACATTATTAACAAAAACAGATCCTAAGTCAGAAGCACTCGAGAATTCGAGACACCTGGAACCTAACAATTTGGGATATATGATAAACCTATTCTACAACTGACATGGAGACCCTCGGAGAAAAATTCCCTCATTAGTTAGCCGTTGCTTATTATCACCAAGATGCACTGAAATTGGAAGCAAATGCCTATTTCTTCCTGATCTTAATGACGACCCCGAATTATGAAAGGGAAACATTTATCATCAGACACATTTAGACAATATTCACAATTGTTAGATCAAAACACACATTTTTTTGCTCGTAAACATAGACAGTTGACTAAAGATTGAAAAAATCTTGTGCATCATTTTATTCAAACATATATCAAAGAACGTTGCCAAAACATCCACACACGCACGCATACATGCACACAAACACACGTACATACATACATACATACATATACACATACATATACACATGTACGTATATATAAATATATAAATGTATATATATATATATATGTATATATAATTGGACGAAAAAACAACTGTCCGAAACAATCAAATAAACCGAACAGGAAAATAGAAGTAATAGCATTCACTTTCTAATACGAAACAATGTGTGTGCGTTTGTGCGTGTGTATGTGTGTGTGTGTGTCGGTGTGCGCGCGCACGCACGTGTGTGTATGTGTGTGCGTGCACACGCGTGAGGAGAATACTGATATCTACAATCATCTCTTAAAACTCAACACCTTTGCTTCATCACTGAATTTCTATTTGCCTGATATTTTTCACTCAAAGTCTCCCCCCCCCATCCATGGGAAACACTTTCTTTCATCGAAAAGAGCTGTCACCTCCCAGAACCAAACAACCCTCACTGGAGATCAGAATTAGTTTAATCTATGACTACGAACGAAGTGATAGCGGGATCGACACGTTTCCAGCTCGTCCTTTGCAGTTGGATAAAATCGAAAACCAATCAATCACCACAATATACAGACTTTAACTGCTGCTGTTGCTGCAGTTAGAACTTAGCTCATCTGTGACAGTTACTGAGACTTACAGTCAAATCACGCTGGAAACACCGGTTCCCATTCGATTGTTGCAGTTACTGACAGATACTTGGATGAGAGGCTACTTGAATCCCACGTCAAAATTTGATTATTTGGATCAGTGAATCAAGCAACGAGGGCAAAACAGTATAAAGAAGCAACAAAAAAAAAAAAAATTAATCTGTGTTTGGAAACACTTCTGTAAAGAAGGTAACATATTCAAATGATTTACTGTCCACCCCCAGATCGACCAAGACTCAAACAGATATTGACATTCTTATCAGTTTTTGCATTCTTATCACTATTCCGATGAGATCAGTCCAGATGCTCCACTTCAGATTCCCTAAATAAAATAAATACACAAACTATAAATATATCAGGATATCAACTGAATACTTCAGGAAGAAATGCTTGCAGATACAGTTCAATTGTAGAGTGATATTTTTTTCCCCTTTATCTCATTTCCGTATTCGTGATCCTCCTTAACCCTGCAAAGATGTGAGCTATTTTGCTTGCTCTCTCCTTTTTTTTTTCTTTTTGATTTTGTGGTCCTTGTTAGGCTGAAGCAAACTAAAGCGATCACAAAGTGGAAAGGCTTTTGTGTGTGTTTGTGCATTTACTACTACTACTACTACTACTACTACTACTACTACTACTACTACTTCTACTACTACTACTACTACTACTACTACTACTACCTATATTGCCGTTACTACCGTTACTGCTGAAGGTTTGGTGATGAGACAAAACACCAATATCGGTGACACTGACTGTTCATGAATAAACTAACATTTTCATCATAATAAAAAAGACATTCGTTCTTCACTCAATTACGTTGCTTCCTTGTTTTTATGTTCCCTCAAGATTAGTTTTGCTGGCCGAACCCTTATGCTACAAATAAAACACCAGGCCACCAAAAATATCTAAAACCTAATTGATGATAATAAGTCCTTCAATATTTGCAGGAAAGCACAGTTGTTCATTTAAAAACTGGCTCCCTTTGCAAGCCCTACGTTGCTCGACAACACAGAATGACACAAAACAACTGTTCGTTTGTTTTTCTGTACTAGTATTCCATACATTTAAGCAGTTTATCAATCCCTAATGATTGCAAATAGTGTGAAAAAAAAACAATGTATTTTGATATAAATCACCTAATGAAAATTGTACGATTACAAATAACAATTATTTATTTTCACTCTTCCCTATATGATTCAGAAAAAAAAAACGTATTAATTTTTATGTTGAAATGGAATAAGAATCGTGTCAAATTTTGTAATATCCGATTTGTTTTGAAACTGTTGTAAGGTTTCTTTGCATTTTCCCCAATCAGTCGATTCATAAACTGCTTGTTAACAGTTTGAATTGGTTTGTACCAAGGTTTCGAACCGAATGGGAGGACTATACTGAGATATTTACAAACCAATGACCAGACTGTAGGATTTGCCGTAGCATACATCACCGGGTTAGAGAGGTACAACCAAAACTTCAAAGTCTTATCCAACAGATTTCACCGGACCCTTTCCCTGCAAAATATCAATACCTTTCCCATCGGAACACTCCAGATGCTCGACCTTTTGTGCCACAAATAAAAAAGAAAAAAAAAACAAAACAAAAAAACAAAAATATGTTACACTTTCAATACATGCGGCTAATATTAACAGAAGATATAAAAATCAAATGAATTTCACAAAATTCTATTTTTCTTCGTTCCCTGATATTATGAAATCCATCAAAGAAGAAAAAAATGATTATTTGGAATGGTTATTCAAACAAGATCGATGGCGAAAAAAATGAAAATGATGAATGTAAAGAGAAGACATTGCAGGAATAGGAGGGACAGAATTAATTCATGTATAGGGATTCAGATGATATTGTCCAAATCTCGGCTCAAACAAAGAAAATGCTCCAGACTGAGCCCATCCTCTCTGCACCATCATTACTATTCCAGTGAAGTCATTTCAGCTGCCCCCTATACGTGGTTCAACGAATAGAACAAAACACTGTGAATATCAATATTTGCAACTTTCAAATACTTTCAAGATTAAGTGAATGTGGATAAAGCTCAATAGTAAAATGAAAACATGTTTTGTTTATACAAATACTGGATTTGTGATCCTTTTTACCCCAACATGAAGGTCGTTTTAGGTGTTGCTTTGTTAGATTTCTTTTGAGGCAAGAGCAAACAGAACGCGAGGCAGGGGTTGAGCGTGCGTCTGTGTGTTTGCCGTGTTCACGTTAACATCACTATTCCATGGGTAATGCTGCTACTCCTGATGATGATGATTTCGTTGGAAGACAGAAATGAATACAGGCATCTCTGGTTTTGATGAAAAAAAAGTGATTAGCTCATAGTAAAAGAGAAGATTTGTCGTTTTTTCTTTTTTCACCAAATTTCATTTCCATATCGTTTAAAATTCCTATCGGATCAGTCAATCTGGCTCTGCAATTAAAATACATCACGCCAAAATTGGAAGGATGATTATATTACTTTTAATTTCATCCGGTAAGCACAGCTGTGATTCTTTAATCCAGTCACCAAGGGATATTGCTTAACCACGAGAATAGATGTTGGATAATAGTAACTGATTTAAAAATGCTAGTGTATATGATTGCTTCTTCTGCTTGCCGACTGTATATTTCAATGTATTCCTATGAAATTCTGTAGATTCATCGTATTTACTCCGAAAATCACAATAAACACATTTTGTTATAGCATGCTTTTTGAGGGACAGTTCGTACGATCTTCATTCTTTTTTCATATCAATTTGGCTGTTGTACCCTCAGGCCTTCTCCGTGTGATTATTGCATACCTTTTGAGGAAAGCAAGCAAATACTTGATTTAGCTATCAACAATAAATACGCGGAATATCCTATCGAAATCGAAAAAAATGAAAAGAAAAGCCAACCACTTTTTTCAACAACTTTACTGTACTAGAGGAATGAGAGGAAAATCTGGATAATATTGTTTTCCTCGTTTTCTTTTCGATGGGATTCTAACGAAGACAAATAATTCAAAAATAGTGTTGCATACTGATTTGATATCTATATCTATATCTATATCTATATCTATATATATATGTATATATATATATATATATATATATATATATATATATATATATATATATATATATATATATATATATATATATATATATATAGAGAGAGAGAGAGAGATAGATAGATATATAAGTATAGATGTATTATTTATTGACAGTTTATCCACTATTACGGAATCCTGCTGCCCGCGCTCATATTCCCCCAACAACTTATTGAGAAATTATCTTTCCCTGCAGTCTTTTTTTTTCGATTTCCAGGAAGTTACTAGCAAATTTCCTGACGTTGTCATTTTTCGATGTATCAGTAAATTTTGTGCACTGATTGAAAATGTCTTCATAGAGATTTGACTGCTGTTAGTACAAATATATTTTGCCCATTATCAATAGGTCAAGCTGGGAATCAAAAAAATAAATAACTATTCTTATATGATTGACAGATAGAGAGTGCAGGCAAAACAGGCTTTTCAATGCACTATTTCACACATACACACACACATACACAAAATCACACACACACACACACACACACACACACATATATATATATATATATATATATATATATATATATATATATATATTGATAACTTGATTTTCCTAGGGGTAGGGGCTTCTCTATTCCTCACAAAAAAACAATGGAAGGATATCGGTTTGGGATAAATCGGTGTGTGATAATGATAGCATCACGCCTCAGATGATTGAAAAGACAGAATTTCAAATCAATACGTGCTAATATTCCCATGAAATCAGAATGTTTCTATTCCCGATAAAGCATTCATAAATAGTTTTTGTGTTTACAAAAATGACAACGCCTGGAAACTCATATGTAGCGTTCAGGAAAAAGAGAGGTCAATTGGGAGGAAGGATAGGAACATTCTGAGAAAGTTGAGGAGAGGACAGGGGATGGATTTGGGGGGAACGAGGAAGGAAACTGTCCATATTTGGCTGAAGAGCAGGAAGGGTGAAATTGATAACGCATCTCGAATCTGGAATTTGCTGACAGCAACTTTTCTCTTCCCAATTTGCTTCAACGTCATGAATTCTGTTTTTATTTTCTGCTGAATACATACATACATACACACATACATACATATATATATATATATATATATATATATATATATATATATATATATATATATATATATATATGTATATATATATATATATATATATATATATATTTACTTCGATAAATTTGAAAATTGAGATTTATTTTTGCACTCACACATATGATTGGTTTGTACACACACGTATAAATATATGTATGTATGAATGCATGTATATATAAACACGTAAGTGAGTGTGTGTGTGTGTGTGTGTGTGTGTGTGTGTGTAAATGTGCATGTGTGAGGAGCTGGTCTCAAAGGATAAGAGACCATCAATATTTCTTTATGAAAGCAAAATATTTTGACGAACGTCTCGGCAATGAAGAAGGTCCAATCAGGTGAAGTATTCTTGACTACAGTTTGTTTTATATTACTTAATAACCTGTTTTTGAGAGGAAGAGTTTTTTTTTTATAGTGAAAGATGTTGACAAAAATTCAGCAAGGTAACCCAATGACGTGCGGCTTATAGGTCAGACCGACCAACCAAGGGAATGTTGGTGTTGGAATAAGTTTCAAAATCATACATATGTTTCCAAATATGTATGTCATAATACCATCAATCTATTCCAGTTGGATTGATATCTACGTACAATCTTAGTTCTCCTGCATGAATAACATTGATCAAGAAATCATATAAAAGTAGATAGATAAAAGCTACTTCTTTCAGAAGGTAAACACTGAGCTTTGGCATTAGATAAAAAATGCGACCCTAATTTTTTAAGTATTATTACCTCTAGAAAATCAGATAAATAAAAACCAGTGTGAGTGTAACGTCTTGGGGTACTCTTATGTAATACATGTTGTTACAATGCAAAATTCCAGTAACTTACATGTTAAATATATAAAAGGAGAATCATTATGGGTATCATATAAACAGATATACCGTTATTAGATCCTCATTATCGGGAAGAAGGTAACGAAAGAGACCACACATTATTTAGAGGGAAAAAAGAACTCACCTAATGTTTATTAACTCATCCAGACATTATCTCCCAAATTGTTCTATGAAGGGTTGTTGCATTTAAGCTGAATTGTATTCTATCATAAAGTATGATTCTGATTTTGATTCAATTGATTCTTTTGGCAATATTCCGATATGTTGAATTGTTAAGAACTCTCATCACACAAGATTTGGACGATTTATCTTCCTTCATGGTTATTTGCTCTATCACATTTGATAAGTATAATTCTCAAAGTTACAGTCAGCAAAGATAGACATCGGGTTGTGCGTCAAAATCTCTTCGATAACTATAATTCTCAAAGGTACAGTCCGCCTACATAGACGTCAGGTTGTGCGTCTCTTTGATAAGTTTATAAAATAAGATCACCTTTTGGAACACTTGATTGACGAAAGAAACAATGAAGACCAGATCAAACGAAAAAGATAAGTATCTAATTTTTTCAAATCAATACGCTTTAAAGTTTGTCAACATCAATTTTCATACTTTTTTTGTACTGAATTTGTTAGAATATTTAGAATTAGGCAATTGACAAAAGATTAATCTGAACAATTTGAGATTCTATCTTGCGAAAAAAAACAGGCTAACCCTGCCAAGTTCCTCGCAGACAATGTTGTTCATGAAAATATACGAACAACATATCAAGTTGAGTGATCTAAAAACGTCGTAATAAAAATGAGAAAAGCATATAAAATAGGCTTGGAAGGGTCCAATCTAAATATTTTATGAAAACACTTGTGCAATTGATTAGTCCCTTATGTTGAAATTTATAAACGCTTCCTGTTATACGAAAAAATTCACCTGTATACAGACGTCAACACATGCATTAACAAACAAAAATGTGTAAACACACTTACTCTATATCTAAAACTTTTCATGTGCGCTACAAAATGTAGTAATGGACATGGAAGTTTTTTAATAAATATCCTGGTCATCAAATGAAGATTAATCTCAAGTGTGGCTGGTTTCAAATTCTTTTTTCATTTCTTACTCACACACACGCATACACACACACACACCAGCAAACACACAAACACACACACACGCACACACAAACATATATATATATATATATATATATATGCATATATTAATGAAACTCAGAAAAATGAATTTTGCTTTTCTCACACACACACAGACACACACACATATATATATATATATATATATATATATATATTTTCAGTAACTTTTAAGGTTGATACCTATATAGCTCCTTGACCCCACCACCCCTCCTTCTACACTATCCCAAACATACCAAAAAATCCACCTCCACAACACTACCCCCTACCTTGACACACTCTGCCCTCCCCAAGACCAACTGCTGCTGCTTTACCAAAATCCCAATACCTGCTGGTCATTCTTACATTCAGCAGGAGGCCTCTAGTAGCCCTGACAACAAAACTTACCCACAATACATATCCCCTGGCAGTGGACTCTGGTTCCACATGGTACATTTTAATTCACACTCACACAACACAACACCACTGATGATGGGAAGAATACCGAAACATGTATGGACTATTGACATATAAGGATTAATAAACCTTACCACCAAAAACTTCACTCCTGAGTCTGTCTCACTCTCTAAAGTACACATTATATATATATATATATATATATATATATATATATATATATATGTGTGTGTGTGTGTGTGTGTGTGTGTGTGTGTGTGTGTGTGTTTGTGCGTGTGTTTGTGCGTGTGTGTGTCAGGAAAAGCGAAATTCATTTTCCTGAGTTTCATTTATATATCACGATATCGTTGACAATGTTGAAGGAAATTCATTAATCATAAAAATACCGTTAAATGTATTGTATACAAATTTTTTTCTCGCTCTATCTATTCATTCATTTATCCGTCCGTCTGTGTGTCTGTCAGTCTGTCTCTCTCTTCTTTGCTTTCTCACCCTTCTTTCCCCCTTCCCCCCTCACTCTTTCTCTCTATATATACATATACATATATATATATGTATATATATATATATATATATATATATATATATATATATATATATATATAGCGTTTCGTTTTTTCATATCGATCAATATTTATCGAAATTTCCTTGTCAATGATCAATACAAAGTATGTAAATCACCCAACCTCTTGTGCCATCGAAAATGTTATCGGTTATCCCACATGAGTATCTATCAGCTTCCACTCCACCTTACTAGTCTTGTAAGAACTTTATCAAAGCCCCATTAAGTGCAACTTCTAGAAACAAAGTCTCTACGCTGTTCTTTCCTGTCATTCACAACGTTAGACAAGGATTCAGACGTTCCTGCTTTCAATCTTTGCTGAAAGGAAAAAAGATAGACTTTTTCCAAGGACATTAATGGAAAGTGAATGCAAATTGTCTCAGCCGGGGTTTGAACTTATCTTCCCGTCTAAATAACTGCTTTGACATCTACATCAACGTCTTTGATGGAATTGATGTAAAGTTTTCGAGAATCTATAAACCAGTTAAATTCATTGTCTACGAAATATTTTCTGTCTCTCGACCTGAGACTTGAATAACCCTGTAATAATATCCTCGATGAAAAAGAAAACATTTTCCTTATGTAAGTTTATTTTCTACTTAGGATCGAAACCTAAAATCAACATGTCAAGTTCGGATTCTTTTTTTTATTATTCATCAAGATTATATCGGAGTAAAGATAAATATTTTTGGCTGGTATGGTTTATTTTGTCTGATTGGAAAAGACAACACGTCAAGATCGATAGTGGAGGTGAGATTGTGCTAAGATGACCGTCATAATTACTCTAGGAAAGGCACTTATTATTCTTTGCATACCGAACAACTTATAAGATACACAACGATTATTTATAATCAATTTAAATTCAAAGTTTGCTGACGGGCATGAAAAGGTAATGTATCCAACACTGTAATCTAAATTCGAATTCGCCATTATATATATATATATATATATATATATATATATATATATATATATATATATATATATATATATACATATATATATAAATATATATATATATATGTATACATACATACATACATACATACATACATACATACATATATATATATATATATATATATATATATATTATGATTTATTTCATATTCTATAGAAATCTTATTTGAAATGATCTCCCATCGTTACTCAGTCGATGTATCATTTGGCTCAGACAACGTAAATAGAATAAACAATCAGGCTGCTATTGGAATATAACCTGCGACCGATATGGTAACGACAGGTGATCATTTTAAATCGGAGATTCTATATAACATAATGGAATTTACAACCATTCAGCTGGATCATATCTATTCATGTCATAATACATAGATTTTGCGTTGAAAGAAGCTAATAGACCGAGAATAAAAGAGATGAGAATGCGCAGTGAAATCAGTTATTTAGACTTTGGTATTACTGGCGGCTGTTTAGCTCAATATCAGGAACAATGCTACGTTGGAAGAGTAACTCTTTCGGGGGCAGGTTCAATTCCTGTATCAGACTCATTTTTCTTTTATTAGTCATCATATGAACGCTATCTGTGCCTTCTTATATATCACCGTGTAACGATGGGTGTTCATTTCAAATAAATTTCAGAATATCTTTTGAATGTTGCATCCTACGGAAGAGATACCGGTGAGATTAGAAATCCCATTGAAAATTAAAAGTAGCATATATATATATATATATATATATATATATATATATATATATATATATATATATATATATATATCATAGAAAAAATAGAAAAAACTACTCCAATTGACATAATTAAAGTTCTAGAGAAACACGAAGATATGTCGATCAACAAACTTAAAACCCTATATCCTAATGGATTAAACACTAAACTGAACAACCCTCATCACACAGAACCCTAATACACAAAACTCCTACCATTAATATCCTCACATCCACATCTAAGACACATTCAATAATGGAAGCTTCGAAGTCACCTAGACCCATAGGAAAAATTTCACTTAAGCCAGTTATAACACCTGTCCAAATCATAGCCGAAACATTTTCAATAACTTTTAAGGTTGATACCTATGTAGCTCCTAGACCTCACCACCCCTCTATCTACAGTACCCCAAACATACCAAAAAATCTAACTAATTTCCAGTACTATCATCAATCTTTCATCGTCCGTCGTTGAACAGATATATCCCAGGATTCATCGCACTTCTTCATCGTGGGTGTCGCAGAGCAAGTATTTTCTAAATTTGTCTACTTCATCCCCCCATATCATATTCTGTCGGCCTTGGTTTCGCATGTGATATCTGAGGATCCTCGTTGTGAGCCAAAATGCCAACTGGTTGTACACCATTCTTGCAACATGGCGTACCTATTATCATTTAAGTTTTTAATAGAATCTATGATGTTTCTGAACCCTGTTTCCTTCCTAATATAATGTGCCGTCTTGTGATCCCTCTAAGTAAATTTGAGCATGATTTTCCCATGTGTGCGATGCATGTTTCTCAGTCTGCAGGTCTGTCTCTTGGTTCAGTTCCATGTCTTAGCTTCATAAGTGATTATCGAGTCGATGCATTCGTTTTGTACTCTTATTTTAAGGGTTATTGGGATTGTCTGGTTTTTGAAGGTTGAGCTCGCACTGCTGAGGGCTTGCCATCCTAGGGTGATTCTCCGCTTGATTTTTTCTTCCTTTGTGGGTTTCATAGAGATTTGTTGTCCGAGGTAGATGTAGTGGTCTACTTTCCCCAGTTTCACATCTTCAATTTTGACAACTATGTCGTTATTCTCAATATGATTGTTGCACATGTTTTCGTTTTACTAACCTATAACCACAAACTATTTTTTCATTCTGGTCCATGACTTGTTGGCCACTGAGAACAGATACATGCTTTTCTATCGAACGAACTTTTTTTCCAATTGTGTACATCAGGCAGAAAGACAAATGAATAAAAGGTAGAGTCAGTGAAATTCAATAATTCGTTACTTTAAAGCACGTTGAAGACTAAGAAGAAACTCTGTCTCGGTTCCAGTCATCCATTGAGTTTCCCTGACCACAAAAGTGTGGATTCAGAAAGTTTATATTGGCTGACTGTTGATTGAGCAAGTAGTTAGTGTTTTTTTCACACAGCAAATTAGATCAGTTGAAAATAGAGTTGGGTAGAGAGAAAGAGAAATAGAGAGGATAAGAGTCGGAAAAAGGGAGAGAGGATGAAGTGGGAAAGAGAAAATTGAGAGGGGAAGATGGGGATAAAGGAAAGAGAGCGATGGAGGGGGGAAAGGATGCCAAAGGACAGGGGAAGAAACGTAGATGAAAATTAGTTCGGGAGAGGAGGATAGAGAGGAAAATAAGAGAGAGAAGGTGAGAAAGTTTAGAAGAATTGAGAAGGGAGGGAAGAGCTGATAAAAAAGAGAGAAAAAGAGGTTAGTGGGGAAAGAGGAGGAGAGTGGTATAAAATCAATAAAGATATATCTACAAACTTGTAAAATCTATACACACATATATTCAAAAAAGGAACTTTGGAGAAAATAAAGTTTACCCAACGAATGAAGTAATGAAACATGGCTTTTAAAAGTCAATTTAACGGATTTATCATCTCAAGTAGTGTTAGTTTCCCTTTTCATTGGAATGGTTTAGTTGATTTGTGAAGTATTGTTTACTCTACTTGAGTGCAACAACGATTATACGTTCGATCCATGCACACATAGGCGTCTTCATTCAGCTTATCAAGGATCATTGCATACGGCATGTATGGATAGCAACGACTGTTTTGACAGTTTTTAGCCTTTATTGTCCGCCAAAACTCTGGTGCTGGAATTACCCAAATGAAAGTCAGTTCTGAAAAAGAGAAAAAAAGTAAACTAATTATAGACAGCATTGAATGAAGGGTCTAATTCCATTGAGCCAATATTTCAAATGTTCAAAGATTCGGATCGGATATAAGGTTTGACCGGCAGTTGTGAGAATCATCACCATGGACATAGCTTATCACATCCGTCAGCAAAGGAACCATTTTTTTGCCTGAAAAGTGAATTAAACAATCACATAAAAACATTAAACATAAAAAAAAACTTAAGAAAAATTATTCTTTGGTCACTTCGATCACTTTGAAAAAAAAATATCTGCTAATGCAAATTAGGTGATTTTCTTCAGTGTTATTTGTCTTGCTTTACGTATTATTTTCCATTTCAGTACAATCTATTAATTGTGTCTAGTTGGAATCATTAGTTAATAACCTTGTAACCGTTTCGGGAATTTAGAGAAAAAAAACAGTTATATTACCATGGCACCTCAGCAGCGTTGATCAAAAATCGCCTCCCTTCCTCACTATATACTTCAAGTCATACATCAATTTTGTCATTTTAGATAAGGAATTATGTATTTTTCAATATATATATACATATTCAAGGTTGAACACTCTTTAAGTGATGTGACTCATCTACTGTAAGCTTATGCGATGCTCTTCTATAGGAATTGAGCCCTCTGGTGTATTGGGGATTTTTGTGAAAATTTGGGGATAAAGTAATTATCCGATACTTTACCTTCCCACAGGGCTGTTTGACTCAATGGGACGAGCAACGCTATGTTAAAGCAGATCCCTAGTCGGTTGCAGGTTCGATCCCTTCAGAAGTTCTATTTTCTTTTGTAATGTTTTCTATTACGCTGTCTATGCCAAATGAAAAAAATGTACTATTAGGGGAAGTCATTCCTAAAAGTTTAAAAGAATATAATGCATTGATTACCATTCATTCAAATCATAAATTTTTCAATGGGAACTGAGTATACAAATGGGATTTAACCGTGCAGATAATTGGTATTACCACAAACAGCCTTTAAGAATGGAAACTAAACAATACTTTGGGACTTAGACATCCAAATGGACCAACCGAACTAAACGAGAAGACTGGACATAGTAATCGTAAAGACAAAGAGGAAAACCTGCCAAATGACAGACGTGGTCGTACTTGCAGACCACCGTGGAAAGAGGGAAGAGAGTGAAAAATTTGAAAAACATCAGGACCAGGTGAGGGTACTGAAAAAGGTGCGGGAGATGAAACTCAGGGTAGTACTAATAATGATAGGTGCATTTGGAACCCTATCAAAGACACTGACAGCAACATTGAAGGAGCTAGGGATGAAAGGAAGGATGAAAACCACAGCACAGCTAGAAACTGCACTGATTCTGGGGAAAGTGCAAGAAATATGAGATCTACGACCCCAGCTGTTGGCAGTGGCCCATCAAGCAACTGATGTTAAACTGTGAACCACGCTAATGCTGTGTACTATGGGAGGGTGGTAGGGAGGGATGGTGGGTTGCTGTCACTCAACCTCCACAGTAACCATTAGGTACCTGTTGCAAAATTGCTGCTGCTGCTGCTGCTGCTGCTAATAATAATAATAATAATAATAATAATGATAATAATAATGATGATGATGAAGATGATTATAATAATACTAATACATGAGTGAGATTATGGAATGTATACATTGTGTAAATTAAATGAGATTCATTATTACGCTACAGATTAATTGATTCACCTTAGTATAAATATTCGACTCTTTTGACCTACAAATCTACCAACGCCTAAGTCTGCCTTTTCCATGGACCAATTAGATGTTTTAACTACTGAGTCAGAATTCGACACAGCAGAAAATATGGATGAGTGTATTTGTATCTTGAATGTATCTGCTTGTTACGGACTCCATGTAGAAGCTATTTTATCCGTGTGCTATGCGGTTGTGTTCGTATTTGTTTCTGAATATCATATCTTCCATGTCATCATGTACATGTGTGTGTGTTTGGGAGTCTGTACGTGTATGTGTTTGTGTGTGTGTGTGTGTGTGTGTGTGTTTGGTGTCCCTTTATAGATGTGTTCAAGTGTTTATTAGTGTGTTCATACATGCGTATAGATCGTTTGAAAACTGTTCCCAAGAAGAATATCGCTATACAAGCGTTTCTAGACGAAAGACTACTGGTACAGAATTGTCAATCATGAACACAAAAGTGGTTCTAGACGGAAGGGAACTGATTGAAATTAAACTAAAAGTTGTCTAGAAGATGATTTTCTTTAATTAAGAACACCTTGGGCCCTCAACAACTATACGTGTGAGCATGCATGCGTGAATATATGTGGCTGTTCCTTATCTGTGTGCACGCTTGTGTGTGTGGCCTTATTCATACCAATGTAGATCTTAGCATTCTTGCTTTTATATGAATCCCGTCATATGTGTGCCTTGTCGATGTGGATTCTCGTTAGAATTCTTACTTTCCTGGTGTCTCTTTGAATACGTCAGTGTTCTCATCTTTATGTGATTACAATAGTCTCTCTTTGAATCTTTCCACTTTTCTGTTTTCAAAAGTTAAACATAGATGGCCTCAGGCTTTTCCACAGAAACAATTCCGAAGTGACAGACTCGATTAGAGTTTGATAATCAGCCAAAAAACACAAAAGGGAGGCAAGTTGATGACATCCCAGTTATGTCAGAACGTATAAATTCTTAGCAATATGGTTGTTAAAATGAATAGAAGACAGAAATGAAAATTTGCATCTTTATGGCTCTCAGATAATGTAATTAATACAGTAAAACTAGAAAACATTCAAAGAAAACATATCACTACCAGTGCTTCTGGCACAAGATTCATAATCCACTGCAAAGCAGGGAAAGTTATTTTCTTCCAGTCTATGACCCACTCGTTAGCAAATATGAATTGGGAAACAAATATGAGTCATCGTAGTCTTTTATACAGGAACACTTCACAAGTGTGAAAGCATTTTTAATGGTTTTCAAAAAACATTTTTAGCGTGGAAAAAAGTCGATGTAAGTATTTAAATATAGAGTCAGGAACAAGGACTGATAAAATGTTAAATAGGAAAGCAAAAATATACCGGTTATTGATGGAAGTATTTTACTTCACTCTATCAGACATGGTATCGGTGGCCAAACGGACAACATCACGGAGGATGGAGCTCAGATTCTGAAAATGGAGAAATCATGTTCATTTTGTGCTGTCTGCTAAGATGTTTCAGCCTCCCTACAGTCTTGATTTTGCTGTTTGTAACTCATTACTTCTAGAAAAAAAAATTAGACCAAGGATGATATCAAGGGATCACGACATGGAAGTGGATGACGACCTCGAAAGAGGACGTTTAGAGCTGTTTTGAAAAGTGAAAAAGGCGCTTGGATAGCTTTGTGAGGTCCACAAAAAAGGGGCCCTAGTCTGAATTACCAATTCTTTTTACTGAAGGATTTCCGTCAAACTTCGAACAGTTTAGTTTTTCTTCTATTGATGGTTGTACATATTACATTCCGTGGATCCAAACAGTTTTTATCCATTCAACAGATCGACACAATAAATAATGCAACCCAATCTTTTGATCTCTTTTGCTATCCATACATTGCTTGTACTGTCTTTGCCGACGACAATCAGGCAAATTCTGTTAAAGAAACCTTGTCTCGTTTTAGCATATTCCTGATCGTATCCCAATTAATTTGATGGGGAAATAAAAGCCTGAAGAAACATTATTATTGAACTTCCATTTTGCTTTAGAACGAGGTCAGTACCAAAAAGAAATACTCACACACGGGCAAAATACGAGGTTTGTTGCTTAGTTGCCAGAAATCTTAAACAATGTCTATGACCAAGTTGCCTTTCCTGTAATGTTGAGGTGCTATCGCTTAAATTCAGCCTTACTGACCACCCAGTTCCGTAGTCCAGAAGTAGGATTTCGGCCTCCAGGTCTGATGTGAAGGTATCAATTTTGGTATTGGTTGGGTTAAAGTCTATAGCCACACTTAAGAGATGTAAAACATCGAAACAGCTGTCTGTGGATGACACGATAATTAATGCTCCTCTATTCAGGGCTGAGCACTCTTTAAGTGAGGTAACTCATCCATTGTAAGCTTATGCAATGCTTTTCCATAAGATTAGAGCACTCTGTTGG
Source organism: Thysanoteuthis rhombus (assembly GCA_963457665.1). NCBI lineage: Eukaryota > Metazoa > Mollusca > Cephalopoda > Oegopsida > Thysanoteuthidae > Thysanoteuthis > Thysanoteuthis major. The sequence goes on from OY735240.1 coordinate 3,404,853, forward strand.
ATGAGGAGTTTTTGCGTGAATTAATATATTGCTTAAATTCAGCTTTGCTGACCACCCAGTTTCGTAGTACAGAGGTAGGATATCAGCCTCCAGGTCCGATGTGAGGCTTGCAATTCTACCTCTTACTGCTCTTACTGGATGGGTTAAAGTCTATAGCCACACTGAAGAGATGTAATACATCGAAAAAACTGTCTATGGATGACACAATGTATATATATATAGATAGATAGATGTGGACTGATTGGGATAGATAGACACGCACACGGATTGAAAGATATACAAATATTTAGAAAATTGGTGAGAAAAGCTGCAAAACATATGACTGAAGTCGTTCAACTTTGAAGAAGAGTTTTGTTATATATATATATATACCAATTTGAATCTCCACCTTGCGTCGTTGAACGTTTTAATTAATTTGCTAGTTCAGAGGTCTCAGCTCCCTAGCATGATGTACACGTAAAGAGAACCTCGGAAAAAATAAATCATGCGCAGGTGGAGGTAAAGTTTACATTAATTTAATAGAATACAAGAAAACACTCGCCTCAGTAATTACACGTCTGGAACTGTTGGATCCCACTTTGAGACTGCATTAATACAATATGATACGATTCGATTAAATTCAAATATTTACACTTCGGTGAAAAAAGAAGGAGACTAATCAACTATTACAAGTCTATAGCTATCTTTTGACAAATTGGTCACTATAACATAGATTGTGTCAAGTGCAAACATAGACACCACAATATGATTATCTCGCAAACAGATAAGCAGAATGAGACTTTTAGTAAATAAACAATGGATTGACTGAGAGAAGAAGTCAAACTGACATAACTCCGAAACCTCATTCGTACTTTGCCAACCATTTCGGATATAGACAAATAAGACACACATATTCCCAAGAACTTGTTTTGGAATTTTCGGATAAAGTATCAGCATCGAACCGATTTATTTTGTATCTTCTTTCATCTTCTGTTTGAGCGAATTGCTATAAAGTTTCCACAGGGTTAATCTACATAATTGGCATTAATTTAATTTCATAACAAACACCACGTTTTCCCGGCCATAACTATTGACAACCGCCAGAATATTCACTTTTCTAATCATAATAAATGCCACTGATTCAATAATGACGATAACTCTTCTTAGCTGTAATAATAAAACAAATACAGAATGCCACTTGCTTTTTTCTCATCTCTGAAAATAAAGTAAAAATCATCATAATGATAATAATAAGGAAATATTAGGATCTTGCTTGAGAACTGAAAAGAGAGTAGAACATGGAAGTTAGGGTTGAACCGAAAATAGTGGGTGCATTCAGAACATCACTTACGACACTAAAAATAAGATTTGAGGAGCTGGGGCCTACAAGGAAGATTAACATTGTACTGATCACAGTACTGCTTTGGATTAGGAGGAAGTACTACAAAAAGAAGGAAAATAAGGTAAAGAAGAAAAAGAAGAAGAAAAGGAGAAAAATAAGAAATTGATCAGCAGGAACAACATTCAACAACAGAAATATGATCAACAATCTATCCTTATATATTCCTTTTTTCAAAAGTTCCTTGGACTATCAATTTACAGTATTAGAATAAAAGCGCAGGGTCACAATAAAGAGTTGGGCTCTCTATTTATAAGAATATGGAAGAGCAACAGACGCAATGAACGATAAACCAGGGAATAGGAATATACAAGCGAAGAATGAGAAAATAGTAATGACATGACATAATGGATAATCTCAGTTATTAATAACAGTGGTACCCCCTGGATTCAAGTAGTTATTATTAACATTGCATTGCTCCTTTCCTATCTTTCAAATATATATCTAGCCAGTGCTATGCTGGAGTTTTACTTTTATAATGGGTTCTGAACCTCTTTTTGAAAGGAAAAAAGTTGTTTGACATGTCTGCCTGACTTACGTCCAACCAAAGATACATCCCCGTAATAGCTTGAAATCCACTTTGTTGGTGTGCTGGATTTTAATTATTGCAATTCTGAAGTTCAAAGGACATTTTGGTCGTGTTATTGTTAGTTTAGTGTTTGTATACATCCTGTTTGTTTTGAGTTCTGCTAACAATGAAGGCGCCAAGGAAAAGTGTAAGAGAGCATAAGTTGATCGGTTTAGCTAAGGGGATTGTTTAAAATGTAATGGATAAACTTTATACCTTTCTATTTGGAAAGGAAGACGTATATACAATATTGAGATTTAGTTTGAAAAGTATCTCATGGTATCTTATGATGTGCAGTGCATATTATTCGTTTCATCTTATAAAGATCAATTAACAATTAAGTTGCATCTATACTTTCAGGACTCAAATCTACGAATGACTCTTGTCTTGAAAATGATGCTAAACTTTGTAAAAAGGCAACCATTGCATTAATATTGAGATGTGAACAATAATCGTCATTTGATATCCAGTCATTGTTTCAGATATTTGAACTAACTTAATCTCAGCTAAATTTGTTACACAATGAAGGGTCACAAAATTTAGCTTGAAGGCTATGTGTTACAATATAAAGGCTGATTGGGTTCCTTATTATGATATTTTATTAAATTCTCGAAAATGTCATCCGATTTTCAAACAGCATTTTTATGTTAAGAATATCTTTGGCTTGTGTATAAGTGAAGTCATACTTTAATATTGATCATAGATACAAAGGTACAGAACAACCCTTTTCAGATGCCGAAAGAGCTGTACAAACATCATAAGTAGATTTGATGATCTCAGTCAATGTCTGCTGATAAATTGCAATTTACTGTCACATAGATGAAAAAAAATTAAGAAAAAGAAAGTTGGGATGGGTTGATTGAAAAAGGACAGAGCTGAGGGATTTTAACGGCAGAAGTGAGAAATATACATAGTAAGTTTAGTTAGAAAAGAAAGCATGGAAAAAAAGAGAAGAAAAGACTGGATGATCCTGAAGTTTCGGTATCAGATAAAAGAATAGGGCAAGCTAATTGAGATAGTAAAAGAAAAGTAACCCTTGTCGGAGCAGACAGACACAGAACAAAAACCGTTGGTCTACGTGCAAAAAACCTGCCCCTGGATGCTGGTAGAAGAAAAATACCGAGCTTTCACTCGCCCTCCCTTTCTGTCAACAAGCTCGGTAACTCTCTCTTTTTCAGGGCAGATTTTTGTCAGTTGGTGTATTTTTGGCCAACCGAACAAGAAAAGTGAAGGTTCGATTATGAATCCTGATGTGCATCTTGCGTCTTCCGTCCCCTCTTTTGCTACAGCTGCGATGAACAAACGAGAAAGAAAGGAAAGTCATTATCCTTCAGATACATGGTCATAGAACAATACGAAACCGAATTTTGTAACTGGATAATGATGCTATGATTTTATATTGATTAAATATTCCATCAGACATCGCTGAGAACTTTTGCATCAATTGTCTCTCTTATAAATTGTATCATTTACAAACTGCTAATCATCACTTCCCGAATATTATATTCAGGACACAGATCTTTAATTACATCAAAACGATGGGGTCGCCATACAACTTATTATTCTAGTGTGAGCATCAATATATTGGTTGAATTCACATGCGTTAATCTCTTATGTATGTACCCTTGGTGCTGGAGGAGAATAGTCTTGTCTTATCTCTCCTTTTATGACTTTGATATCAGTTTGATGATTTCCCTGGGGATCTTCCCTATGCCATCAAATAGAGCCTAGCCTCATCAAGATGATTAATAAGATACACATGCCAACAATAAAACCACTGAAGCAACTCATGTGTATATCCAGTTTAAACATATACTTATATTCACGGATACTTATATGCGAAAAGTTTTCGTCTCATTAATTGATATCGGAAACATTCATTGAGTGTTTCCAACTAAACAATATACTTTCATATTTACTGATATTCATTCATGAAAACTTTGTGGTGATTAGAGCATCATAGATTCCCGAAGACAGTTGGAACAATGGATACAAACACAAATGCACGTATGTATATACACATTACATTTGAACAAACTAATGGAGCAGGTATAGACTGTGATTTAGAAAAAGATGAGAATTGGATGTTGAGGCTGTTATTTGAGTCTTTGCGTTACTGACAGCTTCCTCCAATGTTAAGGGCAACTCTGAGTTGAAATAGCAACCCTATCAGTTACTGGTTCGGTTCCTGCAGCAGCCCAATTTTTTCAATTGATTTTTTCCAATTACATTATCAAGGTCAAATGGTAGCTTCAATACACGCACGCACACACACACACTTATACACACACACACACGCGCACACACACACACACATATATATATATACATATATATATATATATATATATATATATATATATATATATATATATATATATATATATATGGATAGAGAAACAAAGAAAAAAAGATAGAGACGGGAATAAAGTAAGGGAAAAAGAATGAATACATACGTATGTGTGCGTAAACATCCTACGATTGATTAATATAATTTGCATACCAACAAGACTTTGTAATAATAATTCAAACAGTGTCCATGATGAAGGTTACATCCCCAAAGGAATGATAACTATTGCCTCTTTCGTATAGTCAACAATTGTAACCAAATAAAAGAAACAATAATCATTTTAGTTGGTTGAGGTTCAATGAGTTAGGTGCTCCTGTCATAAATGGACTGAAAAGTTTGAAGGACAACGAATTCAAAATGAACTAAATTGCAAAGGGGATTATTCGAATCCTCTAGAACTGGAAATTAGCTTATATAATACCATGCCAAATAAACCCTGTCTGACACGTAAAATGAACAGGATAGATAGGTATGAAGACAAACGCCACGCATTACAAAAACCCAGCAAGGTGTAACCCCATAAGAGTGCATTTTTATGAATATGCAGTGAGGTTATTCTGAATAATTATATCAAGGCTGCAGAACTGGTTGATGCTTTTTGGACCAAAATCTTATGTGTATTGTTTTTCAGTAACGAAAATTGCTCATTGAATTAGAATTATAATTTCAATATTTCAAAATCACAAAAACAAATTATTATTCAAGTTAGGAACTAACATGACCATTTTGATCTCAAAGAGTTGATAATTACTATGTATTCAGGATATCAAAACTTAAATCTAGAAAATGAAAATGATTTGACTCAGTGTATGTCTGGGACTCAAGAGATCTAATTAAAAATCGAATGAAAAGTTTAAATAACTAATATCTAAAACCCAAGAAGGGACTAAAAAGCTCTGAAAGTGCATTTACTTTATAAAGTAGCCGAAACATTCCTATATCCAGACCCAAATGCAAACAATTCTCCTTTACCCCATGACTTATCCTTCAAAGGAATTTCATTGAAATTCATCACGCTTTTGACATATTTTGTGAATACATTGTTACGTAGCAAGGGAAGTAAGTGTGAATATATCAGCTTACATCCCTAGATTTAATGACTTCCCCCGTGGTTTGTTGCCCACCATTCCAAAGAATGTCAATGAAATTCATTGAGAAATTTTAAAGATATCGAGTATACGGAATGATTGAAATGAACACATGTACGTTTTCGATAGCAGAGATAAATTCTTCACATGTAGTAGAACTGAAATGTTGAATACTTCTAGATCAAAATGGTGAGGACTACAAGTTTTTGAATTTTGTCATTTGTATTTGATGTTCATCCATAGGAATATTGAATCCATTGTGTTGGTTTTAATCTCAGTCTGTATGATATCATCTTGAAGGATTCTGATTACACAGAGAAAGAACTTTTGAATCTATTTTTACCAATAAATTCAACCAAAAAAATTGACAAATTCTTTTACTAAGCTTCAAGTTAATTTTTCCATACATATATATATGTATACTTCTCATATCTTTTTTTCATATACTATTATTTAGATATTTTTTTTTATATATATTTTACGAGATGGAGTGGGAAAAAGATACATTTAAAATACATCTTAGTGGTAACGCAGTTACCAGCTGAGGATAATAGCATCTCGTTACATGGGTACATAGAGCTCCGTTAAATATACGTAGTATAATCTTTTCACTACCATCTGGTAAGTAAGATAGACATTTGACAGTGGTTTTTCCAAGTGATCACCCATCAAATTTCTTCTCTGTCATATATCCTGCCATATCAAAGACATTTTAGTTTCTGTATTTGACCTATTGTCGGAATGGCTATTACTACCTTAAAAAAAAAAAAAAAAAAAAAAACGCTTAAGGCTTCGAACAAACGTTTCATCGAAAATTCATATACTTTGTTAAAGGAACAGATTCATCGAACAAGGGATTAAAAGTTGAACATCCGGATGTAGGGATCAATTCCCCCACACTGCAAATTCCCTGAATTTTTTCATAAAATAATGTTCGATCGACATTTGACGAAAAAAGATTTTGTTGAATGATAAATATGTAGGATGTTTTCATTAAGGTCTATATATATGTGCATGAATATGCAGCAGTCATTTTTTGGTTTTAAAAGCTCATTATTCACTGTTACTCCACCGATATGTTCCTACCTTGGATGTACTCTTACATCAATTTAGTCTACTCAAACATGAAGCAGACTGTGTGTTATAAATCGGTTTAGTAAAACAACTGTATTTTGCATGTTTTCCACTCAAAAAAGTTGAAGAAATAATCAAATGAGGTTTGGAACACATCGCTTTCTTCTTACCATTAGACAATTGCAACCACCAAAATTGGCGTACGATTTTCTCCCTTTTATACGTGCATGTGATTAAGTACGCAGGGTCATAGCATTTTTTCTAGAGTACACCACTATATTGCATCTGAAAATTTCGTTTCTTTTTCAGGGTAAAAAGGCTTTTTTGTCTCATTTTCATTAGTTTAGTAAAGACATCTATATTTCTGAACGTTTTTATCACTATTCGAGATTTTTTCAGTGAGAAACACAAGTGATGGCATAAATGAGATCTATTCTCACAATATCATTCTTCAAAGCAAATTTTTTTACAGGACTTGTGAACCTTACGGTTGTTCATGCATACATATATATATATATATATATATATATATATATATATATATATATATATATATATATATATATATATATATATATATATATATATACATATATATATACATATATATATATATATATATATATATATATATATATATATATATCACATCATATTTGTATGTGCATTTGTCTCTCTATATATCTTTCTACATATATATTCACCTACATAGATGGTATGTCTGAAAATAATAGCTTCATGAATTGAGGCTTTTGTTTCATACAGGCTTCTATGAATTTGTAGTGATAGTAATTCATTCAACTTCGTACACACACTCAACCACGCACATACACGCACACACATGCAGACGCACACACATGCAGACGTGCACATGCATATATGTATATATATTCATGTATTTCAATCTATCAGTGGGGAGTTATTTGTATCAACTGATAAGCAGTATCACTGACAATAATTTTGCAATCTTTTTTTTAATAACATTTTACCCAATAAAAGCGGCATAACCATCGGAATGGTAATCAATCATTTTTTGTACAATAGTGTTAGAAGAACATCATCGATATTTATCAAAATCTCATAACTTCATTTTGGTTGATAATGATTGATTTTGGTCAATAGTTTTGGGGTTTTCAATTTTCTTCCTATCTCGCAAAGGTTGGACGAGTACAATTCAGTCAGTCATTAATCATTTCCTTTTGATATGAGGATGGAAAAAAGGATTGGTACCCGATTATTGCGAACAGATACCATTTAGAGCTCTTTGTTCCGAGAATTTGGAGTGCTAGTCATGAAATATACATTTCCTATCCATTGTATACGCATATTTGTGAAAGTTTGCGACGATGTTAGAGCCGGAATTTATGATTCAAGGACCCTGTGGAAAGTGAAAGATCAAGATTGGCTGATTTGTAAAACTTTGTGGGTTTTCTTTCAACTCTATAGCAATAGCGCTTATAAGGCCCCTCCGTTTGTGTTTCCAGTGGAAAAAGCTGCGATGTCATATAGAAATACGATTCTGTCACCATACATTCTATGGAGAAAAATTTCATGACCAAATTATTCCAATGATATTATCTTTTGTATTTGGTAATATCTAGAGGAGACTGGATGAAAGTGTTGTTTTTTTGTTGTTGTTTTTTTTCTAATTTACGATGCAACTACTTATACCACTGAAAACCTTACTTCATTGATGGATATTTTTTCCAAAACACAAATTTAGGGCTGACATGTTTTGCAGATCATATTGGGGGGACAGTCAATTTTCACCAGTTTTCAAAGGGATAGATATTTGTGTTAATCGTGTGTTCGAATTCTCTGTAAATCTTCACTTTTCTGACTCAGAATCGGAAGAAAGTTTTGTGATTTTAGAAATGACTTTTCTTCACATTTAGAAGCCAAAATCAAGGGCAAATGATTTCACTCTTAGTATCAGGTCAAGTAGGAAGATTCTCTATATCTAAGGGCAATATCAAATATTTTTCCACTTTAAGGGCCACAATCGAAACGAGATATTTCCTCTCTCTGGCATTAAATTAAGGACGGGACTCATATTCTCGAAGTCAAACTTTGGAGGGGATTTTTCCCCTTATTTTGGTGTTTGAAATTGAGAAAAAAGAAGGGGGCTGAGGCGCTTAAATCGACGGATATTTTTTTCCTATTCAAGGATCAGTTTTGGGGCATCTACGAGTCAAAACAGAGTGGGTACTTATTTTTCAACTTTCCGGTGTCAACACAAGAAAAAGTAGTATCCAAATTTTAGGAACAGTAATCGGTGGAGGGTAATTACTTTTCAATTTTGTGGTAAAAATCGGAGTGGGGAAATATTTATTCTCCTTTAGAGTAAAACTTCTCTGTATTAGGGATCAGAATATAGGAAAAATTTTCATGATTCAAAATCAGGTGAAGTTTGCTTTTTTTGGTGGGAGTCTGCATCTTCCTCGTATTTCTCATCTGCAACCTAGGTTGACTCCTTTTTTTCAGTAATTCAGATTTATTCAAATAACAAATGATTCCTCAATCTGAAACAACATAATCACTACTACTATTATGTAATTTCCTACCTTCCAAATTCAGCACATTGCGGACAGGAGTGACAGTGAAGTGACAATTCTTCCAAGAATGATGAACTTGTTGACCAGAGTAACGATGGAAGCAACCAGAAGTTCTTAGTTACTTTGTGCAATCAAAGCACAATAAGGACAAAATTACATGAAATAGGAATTTCCATGATATAATATAAGTAACAATTATAACTGTTACAACGGAATTTCAGACTGATAATTTAAGCCTAACTGCTTTTTTACAAGAGACGATGACGAATTCCAGAACTGTAGTTTTCAAATATAACTCTACCTTCTGATACGCAATTTATGACAGATGATGCAGATTATTCTGAAAAGATTTACTTTCGAACTTGAATCTTCAAATAATCTCTAACTGATGGCAGGATATAACGACCGAATTGTGATGTTGTATCCACCACGATTAGGATTTTAACACGAATAAATCAGCATTTAATAATGACAGTCATAATGTAAAGAAACCTGAAGAGAGAAACAGAATCGCTCATTATGGCAGCTCAAAACAAAAGCATCAGGACAAACTACATGAAAACAAAAATCGACAGAATACAGACAAACAGCAAATGCCGCATGTGCGGTGAAAGAGATGATACAGTGAACCACATAACCAGTGAATCTAGTCAACTCGCCCGGAAGGAATATAAGGATAGACACGATAGAGTAGCAACGATGATACACTGGGAACTAAGCAAACTAATGGGATTCAGCCATGTGGAAAAGTGGTATCAGCACGAGCCAGAAGCAGTCTTGGAGAATGACAACCACATACTACTCTGGGACTCTGTCAGATAGTAGACGTGGCTATACCTGCAGACCATAGAGTAAAAAAGAAGGAGAGTGAAAAACGGGAAAAATATCATGACCTAGCAGGAGAATTAAGGAAGATGTGGAACATGAAATTCACGGTAGTACCGGTCATAGTGGGCGCACTAGGAACTGTCCCCAAAACGCTGAGGGTGAGACTGGAGGAGATCGGGATTAGGGGAAGGATCGAGACTGTACAGACCACAGCACTAATGAGAACTGCACGGATACTGAGGAAAATGCTAGAAATATAAGGACTGCAACACTAACAGTCAATAGTGACCCAACAGAGGAAGGGAAATGAAAGTAGGAACTCAAAGTGTAGCACTGACATGATAGGCGAAAGGGAGAGGAACGTTGGCTGAAGACCTGAAGAGACTTATTGTCACTCAGCCTTCAGTGATGAACACTGGTCCACCGGTGTGAAACTGTGATTTGCAAGATTTCTGCGACCTATGAATACTAGGAGAGAGGGGCTGAAGACTTGAGGAGACTTGCTGTCACTCAAACTCCACCGGTTACCAGCAGGCAACTGGTGTGATATTGCAGCAAATAATAATAATAATAATAATAATAATAATAATAATAATAATAATAATAATAATAATAATAATAATAATAATAATAATAATAATAATAATAATAATAATAAAAATTTTTCATACATTGAATTCAAATGAGTGCACAGATATTCTATTCAATTTGAACGTTATTTATTATATCTTTCTAACTGGCAAATAAGGAGGGAATTCTTCAATATTGTCTGAAGCTGATCAATCAAAGACTCGTTCTAGTTGTGAGAACAGAATTGCCAAAGACCCAACAAAGAGTCACCTCAGGTTTTCAAGCTTTTGGCAGAACGAAGTTCCATCTTCAAGAAGAGAAAATATCCCATCGATCTTGAAAGAAAAGATCTACAAGAAGTCTATTCTCCCACTATGCAACTAAGGACCTGTGACATTGAGATTAATGAAGAAATTGGCTCTCAAACCAAAAACCATGCAACGTGCACAAGTGCAAGTCTAATGGAATAATAAAAAAAACAGCACGGTAGATCAGAGATATCCTAAAGGCAATAGTGCAGATATGCCAGGGAGTCGCTGGAAATTCCAACCCACAGCATGGATCCCTTGAAACCTTGGGCGAAATTGTGGGCAGCAAAATGTTATGGCCAGATAATTTGGACAGTAACTCTCGAAAGCAAAAAAAAAAAAAATTAAAAGATTGGCAGATCATGGGGAAAGTCTATGTCCAACAAAAGACTTTGAATGATGATGCTGCTGCTGCTGCTGCTGATGATAATGATGATGATGATGATGAATGACTTCATGCCGGATTTTGAGAAGAGTTGCTGATTACCTATTCTGGATCAGCGTACCATTTCCGGAATGCGTATCCATAGTAATGATAAACAATCGAATAGTAGCCAGTCTTGCGATTGTCCCTACACCCTCTAGTAATCAGATGCTGCTAGGGATGTCGACTTGCTCGTATCTTTTGACGTGCACCATCTTGGTAGAAACAAGAGAAGATATCCCCTCTCACGCACTTTAATCAAATATGATCAAAGTACACATATACACACAGGCACAAGAATACGCGCTTGTACATATGTTTGCGAACAGAATATCCCTATTTGTTCAATGCAACAATATATATTTTCACTAAACGTGTTCAATCGCTAGCGAGATGACCCCTGGATGGTTTGAAGCTTATTCAGGTCTCAAAGTTTCCTGAATTTTACGAAACCCCCTTTGGAACATATGTTCTAACAACTATTGGCAGGACTGTCATGTTCATATTCCATCGGCTGATATTTTTTGGCATCATCTTAATGTTATCGAAGGTTTTCCTTAGTTTCACTCTGCAGTCAGCTAGGATTCTGAATTCCATTTTCAAATGTACTTTTTCTTCCTTCACGATTACAAAATTTTGGGAAAACTTGTTTGAATTCCATTGTTTAAGAAAGTTTTATTTATAATTGAGTACAGTCTCTGTTCTGTTTGCTTTGATGGAATTGATTCGCACGGTGAAATGCTAGTCGTATGCACAATACTCAGGCGTTCATTCTTTACACCAAGCTATAAATTTTTTCAAATATTTCGATACCTACTGATTGTATTTGCTTATGTCTTGCAGTAATGGTATTAGTAGTGATGGTTTTTGTTTTTGGTTGCTACGACGACTGTTTTTATTTGATTAGATGGTACTGATGAAGTCTGTTTTATTTGGATTTTCTTCCAGTTCATTTTCTTTTGTTAATATTTTTCCTTTACTTTAGACTTCAGGAAGGTATTAGATGATGTGATTATACATTAAAGAGAATGGTTTCACAGTTCCAGGTTACATGTAATTGGATTATGAATGTTATTAGGAATTAAAACGAAGAGGAGAATCTTCAGAATATGATGCAAGTCAGTTGAAGAGCAGGAGAAAGATATGGAAGAGGAATGGAAAAAAGAACTAATGCTCATATCTTGTCGGTGTAAGAGTATTTGCGATTAGGGATAAAGGGTAATGCCATCTCACATTTGGACCGTGTGGAATTCAGTTGGGAGGATGGAATTGTGCATAGAATAATGGAATTTGGGAAGAAAAAGAAGAGAAAAAAATTCTCCCAGTGTGTCCAAATCATTACAGATTCCACTACCTACGTCATCAATTGCTTCGCAAATCACATCTTTCAGACCCTAAATCCGATTCCTCTTTCCATTCAGGCAGGAATCATCAGAGACTAACGAACACCAACCACGAACAATTTTGTCGTTGACATTCATTTCTGGTGAGTTCAAATCTACAAGCCATCATCGACATAATTTGGGCCATGAAGCCAAATGCTGAAGATAACAAGGTTAAAGTGCATAAATCGACTTTGGTCTCCAGTTCATGCCTTTCCAATCGAGTATGTGCAAATCAGCAGTCTTCTATTGAGACATAATACAATGTAGAAAAATAGTTCGTGAAGTTCAACTCAAACTTCCAGGGAGGAATCGATGGAAAGACTTAGCACAATCCTATGTACGATTTCCAGACGGTATGGTTGAGTCGTTCCAGCTTCTGATGATCAGTCCGAGTTCTTCCGTTACTGTCTATCACCAGTTCATCGTTTGTCACATTTTCTTTCTCTGGCGTATTGAAATCCATTTGACAGAAAAAGAGAGTACGGTGCTGATTTACCTAAAATTAAAATCTCAATAATATCAAGGATGAGAAATGAAGACAAAAAAAAACACTCACCAAAATGTAGACCTTTATTTGGTATGTATAAGAAAAATATAGGCATTACAGAGTAGTAATAGCATTATGGAAACATTTTGGTATAAATATGAATTATAAAATGCTTAAGTAATTTCAGTAAGGAAATGCACCATAAAATGATTTTACTATAACTAACTCTTCACTATGAAAATACATTGTTCAATGATTTTACTATAAGATACATCACGAGAAAATGCTTTGACTGAAAACATAAATTTATCTCATGGTTACTTAACGTCTGTTTTTATCGATTCTACTCGTCCACGCGTCAATCGAACTTTTACTATATGAAGTCGAATATCTTTCTCGTCAATCTTTTTCTAATAACACTTGAATGTGACACTCGAATGATTGGTTGATAGATTGGTCAAAATACGTTGATGTCTGAGTTTAGCCAATCATGTCCTTTAAGCTCGAATGATTCGTCTTGATTGACACATCGAGGTCTCTCAGCGTTCTTTGATGAATTCCAACGTTTGCTGTCACTGAGACCTTTTCTGTATAGTTCGACGGCACGTCTTGGTCAAGCGTGGCCAGGAACCCACCTTAACAATGAGTTGAACTTATACAAGTGTTGGGATCACGTTTCAGGTTTTATGTAGTGAAGCTGTTTATTGGGATCCCTTTGACTGAGTATTTCTCCTGGCAATAAAAGCCCAATATCAAAGAACCACTGATGTAAACATTCAAAGAGTTTACATTTGTTTAAATTCGCATTCATTCTTATAAATTAATTTTAATATTATTGAAATCATTTTTTTAACTACATTTACGTTCTAATTTTTCTATAATATCTTTTTTACAATCTGAACACAGAGGAAACAGCTTATTGCGATCACTTCAGGATAAGGTGTTTAAGATCACGAAAACTGCATGATAATATTAAACATATGGTAAAAAGGTAGAACAATTTACATTCATTAGCATAGATTTGCATTCAATGACATTGATTTATTGTTTTATTGTTAAATTGTAATTAACGAATTTACATAGTAAGCGTTTGATATCAGCTTTATGGAAAATTAATTCCTAATGCATTCTAGATAAAGTGTTTAGAACTTACAAATTTCGATGAAATTGACTGTTTGAAAACATCATACATGGATTCCAATGAATGCCCTGTGATATGGCTAAAGGAATGGAACAACGCTTCCGGAAGAGATTTAGTGAAGCAGAATCAAAGACACGAAAGCAAACATTCCGAGAAAGATCAATCCAACCAGATAGAGACACAACACACACACAAACACACACGCACGCACGCACACGCACGCACACACACACACACATATATATATATATATATATATATCGTAACTCAACCTAAAATGTTGATTGATTTAAGTATATATATATATATATATATATATATATATATATATATATATATATATGAACTTGATACCATCCCTAATAAGAATTTTAAAAAAAACTTCGTAAACAATTACCTCACATCATTAGAATCAAGGAAGATCCAGAAGGCTAAGTAATTAACTCGGGTAAATTTAGATTCATTAAGGATACCGGTAAACTCTTCAACAAGGGCGTAAATTTCCATCCTCGACCCCTACATTTCAACAATCAAATTCTCAACAAATCCTTAAGGACGTCTTTTGCAGGATCAAACTTGAGGCCCAATTCAGAAAATCACGCCATGATAACAACATCCTAGATGGACTCAAAGACCCCAAGAAATCTTACATCCCGGAAAACATACACAATACCATTTAAAATTTTGAACTTGCATTTAGAGAAGACATAAAATCCTACATAAACAAAAACATTCAACTATCCCTCCAACATGATAACCTTTTCACTAAAGAACGAAAGGCTCTTGATCAACTCTAAAACAACACTCACTTTATAATCATTTAAGCAGAAATGGGTGGAGCTATAGTCATCTTGGGTCTAGTTGAGTACCTCTTAAAGGCAAAAATACCACTAAGTAACACTGAATTTTACAAAGAACTCCTTAAAGATCCCTCCAACGAATACATAGATAAAATAACCCAATCCCTAACAAAGTTATACAACATGATAGATAAAAGAATGCAGAATATACTTAAACCCAATAAAGCTGTTATGTTCTATCTACTCCCCAAAACCCATAAGCCAAATAACCCAGGTAAACCAGTCATCTCTTGGACTAACTTCCACACTACCAAACTATTTAAATATGTAGAACACTACATCCAACCCTAAGCAACGCAAATTAAATCCCACATACGAAACACTACAGACCTTTTAAACAAAATTAGACACATCACAACAATCCCAGACATAGCTCTTCTAGTCACTACGGATGGGAAATATGTATGTTCCAACGTCAAACCTGACGGCAGCACTCTAGCACTAACAGAAGCCCCCCCAAAAGAACCTCTAAAGAGCCCAGTACTGTAATAATTACCGTCCTTTTGCGCTACATTCTAACTCTGAATAGCTCTAACTTTAACTATATACACTTCCTCCAAATGAAAGGCTTTGCCATGGGCCCAGTAGCAGCCCCATCCTATGCTGATATCTCCATGGGTAAATTTGAAGAAACGCACATTTACCCAGAGATATATAACAATTGCATCTCTTATGGTAGATGTATAGACGACATTTTTTTCATATACACAGGATATTAGAGAACTTAGAGAATTTCTTTACACATTTAAACTCCGCACAGGATTCAATTAAGTTTGACTTCGTGACATCCACTGACTCCATAGCCTTCATAAACATCTGCATATATATAGACAATCACAGAAACCTCCAAACTACACTTTACACTAAACCCACAGACACCCAATATTACCTCTGGTCTAAGTCACCTGACTCCTGGCACCTGAAAACAAAGCTAACATTTTCACTAGCCCTTATAATTAGAAGAATTTGCTCTACTGAGAGTGAACTCAACAGACACAACCATAACCTAGTATACCATTTCACTAAACGAGGATATTCAGTAGATGATACTGAAGGCCGAATAAAAAAAGGATCCATGTTACACAGGGATGAAACCTTTAAGCTCTCCAACAATATTAAACCTGATCCCATACCACTTATAACCACCTTCAACAACACACTCCCATCTTTACCACACATAATCAATAAGAGATGGAACATCCTCTACCCTTAGGACAGATCTAACAATTATTCACAGATCTATGTGTATTCGCTTACTGCAGACCGCAAAACATCAAAGATATGATCAGCAATAACAATATCATAGATAGTAAAATCTCACTGAACAATATCGCTAGAACCACTAAATTTTGTAGACCATGCAACGAGAGAAAAAGTCTATTTCGCAACCACCTTGAGGACATGGTCACCTTCTCAAGCACTATCACAAGAGAGTTACCACATATACCATTGCACTAACCGTCATAGCAAAAACATTATATACATTCTAGAGTATAATAGGTGCAAGTTTCAATACATAGGCACTTCCGAGTGGCAATTTAACATTGAATTCAATAATTAGAGACACAGAATTGAATGACAAAACAATCAAAAGCCCACTTCCTGTGGAACTACACTTTCGCACACCCAGCCACAAGTTTGCCATGAACTTTACTTTTACTAAAAAATACTCTGATGGACAAAACTAAAATTATTTCTTTTAATATTCAGACCATCCTCACCTTGGTTACTTTTCATACAGCGTTTGACCGTTGTACTCTACGGCTTTCATCAGGTA
Source organism: Thysanoteuthis rhombus (assembly GCA_963457665.1). NCBI lineage: Eukaryota > Metazoa > Mollusca > Cephalopoda > Oegopsida > Thysanoteuthidae > Thysanoteuthis > Thysanoteuthis major. Next base: position 3,421,646 of record OY735240.1, read on the forward strand.
TCATCAGGTAGGTGTGGGGAAGTAACGAACCGAACCTTTTACTTATCCGACGGGGTATATTGAACGCACTCCCCTCTCAGCATTAGGAGTATTATCATTATCTTACACTTGGATTGGACCTAGAACCATCAGATTACTTTGCAGTAATTTTGTCTGATGCTGTAACCACTACGCTATGTGTCCATGTGTCCACATCTCACCAAAAAAATTCAGAGATACACTAAAACTAGAATTCTAGAAAGACATGAAGATACGTGGATCAACAATCTCAAAACTCTCTACTTCAATGGACTTAAAACCAAACAAGAAAACTTTATCACACAGATCTCTAAATAATAAACTTCTTCTAACAATAACTTCGCATTCACATCTACCCCTCTCAGATACATTCAATACTAGGAACTTCAGAGTCACTCAGACCCATAGTAAGTTCTAGTAATCTGACTTTTACAAATCAAAGCCAACATATTTTTGACGACTTGTAAGGTTAAAACCTAGATAGTTCTTAAACCTCATCATCTCTCCATTTACACTATCCCTTACATACCCACACAATCTAACACGACATCACTTACCTCCTACCCTGACGCCGTACGGCCTCTACAAGACCCACTGCTTTCTCCCATACAACAGGATACCCCCAGCAGATGGAATACTATTTTTTACTCACAAAGTTCCATATCAAACCTATAACGTATAAAGTACACACATACACACACAGTATACATTACTGAAGATGGTGATACCTCCCAAAACTTGTCTATATCATTATGAAAAACATTTATAGATGAATTAACCTAACTTGTCACACTGTCTATAATTCAATATATATATATATATATATATATATATATATATATAATGTGTGTGTGTGTGTGGAGTAATGATTTGTGACACGAGCATATTTATTTTTATCCCGATGTTTTGCTATATCCTGATTCGAGTCTATGTTAAAAATTGAATGTATCGAGCATTCTATGAAAGAAGTGCATTATGCATCGGATATTGTTATCAAACGATTCACCAGTCTTCCCGTATATATATATATATATATATATATATATATATATATATATATATATATATATATATATATATATATATATATGGACTGACGATTAGCTTATAATAAAATACATGGGAAATGAATAAAGACAGAGAATAAGTCGATTTCTTCTAAATGTAATATCTCCGGATAACACAAAACACACACACTTGCACACACACACACACACACACGTACACACACACACACGCATGGGCGCGCGTACACACACACACACACACACATACACACACACGCACCTTCCTCCGAGACAACAAAAATGTTTCAAGATACCCAGTCCCTTTTAGGCTGGCTATACAATCAGTCGTCCCTCTATTTGAAACCTATACCACTGCTTTCTGTTCTCCCTGCTTGCGATATGCGATTTAGACCTGGACGTGACAAGCATCCAAAATGGCATCACTCCCCATTCTCACTTACGGTAACCTGGTATTTCCAAGCAATTCTGACCAGTCTACACGACGTTTAATTTCACTGTATCCAACGTGACTTGGCCATAAGACAAGCAAAATAAACGTGTTGTAAAGAAACCTTTTTATTTCACAAATTCAGAGTTCAGAAAAGCCCTCCCCTCGATATCGATTTTAGGTTCCTGAAAAAGACGATTTCAAGTGAAACCGATTTTACGTTAGACACGATTAATTCTTAAGTGGCTGTTTTTTTAGAGTTGAAACTTACAACTCACTTATGTCAAATGATAAATATTACATAATTTGCAAAAAGTTGCTGGATTGAATTTGAAAAAAATCATAATTGGCTTGTATCTCTAAATGCCTACGGCTCAAAATGAATATATAAACTCGTCAACTTTAATTGAGATCATTGCTGACACAGGACATTTAGCCTAAATAAAGCAATCGTCCATAGAAATCGTGTTTTGCTAGCTTTTCTAAAGGCCTTGCGCCCTTAGTAAATGATCTTGTAAGAAATCAAAAAACACGCACATCTTCAATTTCCTGTCCCAACCAAATTTAAATGGCAGTTATATTTAGAAAAAAGCTGGGAATTTAGGAAAAAATGGTTGACGTGATTCAGCTGTCTCGACTGGTAATCCAATTGAAAATCCGAAACTCTTTAATTCTATTTGTAAGGATCAGGTGATATGGATCAGTAAAAATATTCAAAAGAATATAATCCAAATAAATCATTGAAGAATGAATAATATAAAAATCGATGAAACTTATTGGCGTCTATTATTCCCAGTTAATGTAAATTTATTATAGTTTTTTTTTTTTCGGAGCATCGAGATCATTACTATTTATACGTTTGTCACGATCTCTGTTCGTAACGATTCGATTGGTCGATTGGTCAAAATCAGTCAATAACTAAGTAGAGGATCTGGAATGTAAATTTAAAAAAAATAGGTGTGAAAATAAGAAGTATCACCATAAGTCATACAAATCAAGATATTTCTAATTTACAATATACAAATATACTTTATAATATACAAATATTTTTATTATTTGATTCCGATACAAATGGAGGGGAAACCGGTTCTTTAGTTGAATATCATCATACGATGAGAAAAAACAACAGGCTACGTTGTGTATAGATGGGGTAGTAGACGAGAAAGGGGGAGAAGGAATAAATGTACCTTAATAAAGGGGTCAAAAGGGAGTGGACAGAGAAAATTAAGCTATTTACTGTTGGGGAATGAAAATGCGTATATATGCAAGCGATCTTTGTTTGTGTAATATTCAGATACAACATAGATAGGCAACAAAAATCGGAAAGAATTATGAAGAGAATGGTAAAAAATATTGTTGAGGATCTGAGGAAACTAATTGCATGAGATGATAGATAATCTCCAGTTACTTTAGCATGGAATTCCAAGAGTTGAAATCTACTCGCCGATTCTATTTTGGGGGCTATGAACGGCTTGGCCATTGATATCTCCGTTGAATAAACACCTACCACCATTTAGTCGTTGGTTTGATTGGGTCCACAAATCACTCATTTGGGCAAATTTTAGACTCCAGTAAGAATTTTGTTTTTTGATTCTATCGCTGACGTGCAAGACGTATGTTCTCCTAAACAAAGGGATCTTTCATAGATATTGTAATTTGCTTACATCTCTGAATGCCTACAGCTCTAACTGAATATATAAACTCGTCAACTTTATAGAGATCATTGCTGACAAACAGCACAGTTGGGCTCCACATAAGAATTGCAATTTGCTAGCATCTCAAAATGCTTCAAGCTCCTAGTGAATAATTCCTCTTGGTTTGACTTTTAAAGATTATCTGATCCGGTTTCAGTGCACAGAAGTAAATGGATATTGGTGAAATAAATAGTTATGAACAGACAGTTAGCTAGTCGAATAGATAGATGTGGATCAAATGATATACATATATTGATAAATAGATTACGAATTAATGAATGGATGATAATAAAGAGAACATCCAAGAAATAGTAATCAAAGACACCAAGAGATGATGTTGCTTCTGGGATGAGCTACATTTTTTGAATGTACAGAAATTAGTTTTACACTCCGTTAAATTAAAACGGAGTACTTCTTCATGAATGTCGTCCTTTCTATGAAGAACAGAGAACAGACTGTTGAAAATGTTACTTTAAAAGCCACCAGAATTAAAGTTTTGTCTATAATCCCGAGAAGTATCGGTAAACAGACTATTCTATTGCTTCATCAATGTTTGGGCTGATCTGTTCCACAGCATCCGACAGTTGTACAAAACTGGACATAAAGAAAGTCACTCTTTTTTTTTCCGGTCGTGCCAAGGAATAGACTGTAGAGAATAGAACTATAATTGTTATATTTCATGTTACTGTGTTCCTGTTGGCCAAAGTCATGTCGAAGTGAGATCTGCATTCGTCTATTAAATACAACCGACAAGTTGATGTTTGTTGATTCAGTGAATTGGAGGTTTTAATTGATCTGCACATCAGATCTTCTAGCAAATTCCAATCTCCGATTTTACTGCAGGCCAGCAACACAAATGTTCTCTCTCAGAGGGTTCGTTTATAGAGATTGTAATTCACCACAGCCTGCGATGCCTGAAGCTCTGAGTTAATATATCCCTTTTGGACTTGAGAGCTGTCATGCTTATCGTAACCAGATACCCGGTGGAAATAAAACGCCAAAGTTTCTATGAATCTTATATTCAGGCGTGAGAATACTGATATCGGCTTGAATTGCTCCCATTACATGGTTGCTAGGACCTGACAGTTTTAGCATGTCGATTTTGAGCAGATAATTGTGATCTTGCCAGGAACCAAAAAAAAACCACACATCTCAGATTTCCTTCACCTGTCAAATCCAAATGGCAGCAATATTTGGAGAGAAGTTGGGAATTTGTAAATGGCTGCCGGAAATATCCAGGGATGTTTTGCAGATTACTTTGACGTTAAGGGAGACTGAAATTTTAGAGGATAAGGATGGTTCATATCTTTAGACGGTTCCTTACGCTTGTATCTATACTTGCGTGTATGTAGGTATGTAATTTTACATCTATCTCGATCATTATCAGCCTTTCAAGTCCATCAAAAAAAATCTTTGATTTTGCCAGGAGTAAATAACACATAATTCCTCCAATTTCAAAAGCCCACTAGGTGTTTGGTTCCCGCTAACTAATCGATGTAGAGGTTGTCAATAACTGTTAGTAGAGTCTCAACGACAGTCAAAAATATATGTGTCCTCTATAAGTGAGGCAGATAAAAATTCAATTTTTTTACACCAAGAGGCAGTTATGTTCAGAAATCAAGATTAAATTTGTATTTGTAAACATATCCTGAAATGCTTGAAAAACTCAAAACATATTCAGATGAATAATGTAACATGAAGATCGATATTGCCTTTTGACTTCAGCATGCAGGTTAAGATATAAAGAAGAAGAAAAAACATGCGAGTTTAATTATCACATCAAGATGTTGACTCCTAAGGGAGGATTTTAATCAAACAAGGAATTGTCACCTCAGGTGAGAATGGGGATGATTTTCAGTGCAGGAACATCCTAATTTGGGATGAATTGAGGGAACGTTGAATCAGGAGTGGAAGAGTATGACCTGGTCTCTCAAGAATTTCTCAATTAGGACTCACGACATTGAACTCATAAGATTGCATAATATTTGAAGTGGAAAGATATTTTTAGGTTTTTGGAATTGCTATCCGACACAGCCATGATCAGAATGTTAATGATTAGATATGATCATGGGAGCTAACGCCAAAACAAGCCAACTTGACATGTGATTCAGAATGGTCAAAGCTGTGACTTCAAAACTGGACTCAAACATTGGTTTATCTATAGATATACTTAGGTTCTTCATTTACAGATTATTACAGTCAGTTTCAGAGTCATACAAACAATATCTATAAAAATCATGTCAGAAATATTTATGTGAGATAGAAAATGATCAAACAGGGATCAAAGAGCTGATTAATGGAATAGTTTTACAAATTATAAAACAAAAAATGATTGGACCCTTGGCAATTAGAAAGAAAAATGTTGTTGTTTAGAGAGGTTGTGCATAGAAAGGCTGTTTAGAAAGGTTGTTGTTTGGTGTCCTAGAGAATCATCATCATCAGTCTTTTAGCGTCCGTCGTTGGACATAGACCTTCCCCAGGATTTGCCACACTTCTGTATCATGGGCGTCACGGAGCCAGTACTCCCTGAACCTGTCTAGCTCGTCTCTCCATCTAACATTTTGCCGGCCTCGGTTGGGCATGTGGTCTCGGGGAATCTACGTTGTGAGTCGTGATGTCCATCGATTGTCTGCCATTCTTGCAACATGGCCAGCCCACCGCCATTTGAGATTTTTTATGGATTCTATGATGTCTCTAACTCTTGTCTTTTCCCGGATGTACTGTGCTGTTTTGTGGTCTCTCCATGTGAGGCCCAGCATTATTCTTTTATGTGCACGTTGCATGGTTCTCCGCTTACAGGTCTGTCTCTTGGTTAAGTTCCATGTTTCAGCTCCATAAGTGACTATTGGGAGGATGCATTGGTTATACACCCTTCTTTTTAGGATTAATGGGATCTTCTTATTTTTGAAGGTTGAGCTAGCTCTGCCAAAGGCTTGATGAAGAGATTATATAGAAAGGTTCGCCGGTGTAACAATCCAAAATATCACCCTAGCATAGACTATACCCGTGGTTAAAGTGGATTTGCCTATTCTATCCTGGGCTAGTCAAGAGTATTATCCAGGACATGAAACAGGCTAAGCTTTTTCATACCGGGCTAAGTAATTAATATCCCTTTGTGTTTTTTCTAAATAAATCTGTTGTTCTATATTCCAGCATTTCTCACCATACCCTCTACACTAAGATACACAAAATAATCGAGGATACAGTATTGCATTTTAATCTAGATACGCACACTGAGAATCAACTACAACACAGAAGCAAAGTTAGGAGCAATCACGCTCAAATATTCAATTTTATTTCCTGAAGAATAAATATATTGCAACACCCTTCTATTGAAGATCTGGCTGAGGTCATCTGTGTTATAATCTTATTCTTTATTCATTACCTATCCGTTCTTTTAACCATCTATCTATCCATCTATCTACCAATCTATCAATCTGTTTCTCTCTATATGTATTTTTCCAAAATCCCTGATGATACGTTTGCATCGAAAATTCTGAAAACATCGATCTATAAATCCAAGTCCGTATTAATGATAACATGTCATCCTCTATTCAGAAGGGACTGAACTAATCAAAGCAAAGAACATCTGGTGAGAACTACAGTGACAAATCATAGCTCAGCTGTGGTATTGTGACAGGTGAATTACTTCAATGCAAAAAATCCAGTATGATGACTTAGAAATATCAGCCTAACATGTATGTATATGTATATACATTTCATACGCGGTAACATAGAAAGTACACAAAGATTGACGATTACTAATTCAACAGTCTCACCTTACTCAATTGCATTATAGAGTTGCAAATTACATATGCCCAGTCTCGTTTCTATTAACCAGTTTTTCGTCTTTCAGCAAATTGGTTCTTAACTCCAGTAAAATGCCTTTCTAACGCCACAGATCTAACTCTGACACTTAATATTTGGATCATTTTAGAATTATTGTGCATATGCAGTGTTCAGATGTCTTGTAACTCAGAAATAATCAGCCATATATTTTTCATTCCATTTTTTGCCAATCTCCAATTTATATAGCCCCAGAACCAGATCACCCATAATACCAGACCGACATAGGTCACGTAATTGTGAGTTTCCAAATTAATTCGAAATAATTTCAATGTATATTTCGTATATAAAGTTGAGTGTGCATTTATATAAACAGGATGAGTGAACACAGGAAGTATATGTGAAATAAAAAAAATTGAAGATAGGAAAGAGAGAAGGAAATATGATTGCAAAAATGGAAGCTATGGAAAATGAAAATGATGTGAAGGGAGCTGAACAAATTGACTTGTAGAATAATGATTTAGTAAAAATGCAATGCCACATGCGGCTGCTCGGCCAACGAATGTTAAAAATCATCACGATCATCATCATCATCATCACCACCACCATCATCATCATCACCACCACCACAACCACCACCACCACCACCATCATCATCATCATCATCATCATCATCATCAGTCTTTTTGTCGTCCGTCATTGGGCATAGACTTCCTCCAGGATACGCAACATTTCTCTATAGTGGGCGTCACGGAGCCAATATTTTCTGAATCCGTCTAGTTGGTATTGCCCTGGTATATTCGACCAGGCTCAGTTCCGAATTTGCTCCTAGTGGATTCATGTTGTGAGCCATGATCTCCATTGGTTGTCTGCAATTTCTTCAACATGACCAGCGCATTCTAGTCTCTTATGAGGTCTTGGACAGTCTGGCTTCTCAATGTAATTTGGTTGATCATGAGCAAAATTCTTTCATGTTCACGTTGCACGGGTTTCAGTTTGAGGGTCACAGGTTATAGGTTCTATATTTCCGTTCCATCAAAAGATCAGGATTACACAGAGATTTAGCAAATTTTCAGTTTACTTCTAAAATAATATACGAAGTAAACCCATCACTGAGACCTTGATACATTGAGATATTCAGTTGAGTATATATTTTTGCATAGATTAGATTTACAAAATCAGCAATAATCTTCCTTTTGTTACTGTCAATGTAATTCCTGCGAGCCAAAGTCGTACGGGAATAGGGAAATGGAGTTTTGTTCACGTGTATTTCGCGTCTAGAACTGATGGCACAGTAAAAGCAATTGCAATAGTCAAGTCAAGCAGTTGCTCCGCAGCCTAAACTATCAGTGGTTATTCAATGACGTTTGAAATTCAAATGCCCGTCTGTGATTTTATTCCAATGGGTATTCTTTGGATTGAATCTGGCCTTGCTAAATTGATGGCATATCCTATCTGAACAAGTATTCATTCGATTCTATTCAAGTAATCGTTAATCTGTGATACTTGCATTCTTTGTAGATTCTATTACATTTGCATTTCAGGTTTTCAATCCAGATATTTGTGCAGGTATAAAAGGTGTATACAAATATACGATGATCCTCTTTTCACTCTCTGACAATTTCCTCCAAAACAAGTGCAAGTCAGATGGTATATGAAAAAAACTAAGTTAAAAGTTTATTCCGTATATGATATATATATATATATATATATATATATATATATATATATATATATATATATATATATATATATATATATATATATACTCACATATATATATATATATATATATATATATATATATATATATATATATACAAACAGAAGAGAAACAAAGGGGGGAAATCGAATATGAGAGACTGGGAGAAATTTTAGAGACGGGGGAAGAGGGAAGAGACACGTTTTAAAAAGAAACGTTTCAGACTTTTGAGGCAAGACAAAATAAAAGACACAAAACAGAATGAAATGGTATCAGTAAAAAATATATCAGTGAGTGAGTATTGCTTCAAATGTATCCCCCTCGAAGGAATTCAATATGAAACGTTGTTCTCTGACAGTCTTTTCTAATTTGATGAACGTGAAACTCATATGCACCGATTGTAATGGCTACAGAATTTGGAAAAGGGTACCATCTGGACTGCTCGAAAAAGAGTTTTCAAAAAATCAGTCCTTGGACATCCTCGTGGATAAACCAAGCAAAAAACAAAGAAGCAAAAAGCATACTTTTTCTCAGCCTCAACCCTACTTGTTTATTCTAACCATGACCCTTGTCGTTTACATTGAAGAGGTTAAAAAGAATGGAGGAAATAAGAAGTGTCAGGAAAAAAATTGAACAAATAGAGAGAAGAAAAAAAACTGTGTGAATGCTTAATAAAGGAAAAAGAAACATTTCCTGTCCCCTCTTTCTTTCTGTTCATAAATTCTAATTCGATAAGTTTCTTTGGTTCAGCTGCTGTGATGGAAAAATTGTCTTACAAATGGCGTCATCTGTAGACAGACATTCTTTGGACAAAATGGCTGATAAACAAGCAAGACAAAGCAAGTGTGAGAATCCAATACACTACATTGGCGTACAGAGGAGCAACCTAGACTTATCAAATTTTGTTAGTCAGGTCTAACTGCAAGATATGCACGCAAAGTAATTTTTAATGTACCGAACGGCACTAAGTGAGTTCCTAAAATGGCCATATTCCAACCCAAGCAAGCCAGGAGTAATAACATTTATCATCGAACTGATCTCGCAAAACGTTTCACCAGTAAAACCCTGGGAAATGTCTGCTTTGACTTGTCTTCTTTTGACAGTTTACTATCCATAAAGTAAGGTTGAACATAACTATATATATATATATATGTATATATATATATTGGTTTGAATAAATCAAGTTGTGCCCATACTATGGCATCAACTTCTGTTATTCCTGCTTTTACCTCATTACTTACTTTAAAGCTTGAAACATGAGGATGCATTTTGAGAAAGCTAACCGGCACAATATTGTGTCACCGCACCCATTTTGAGAGGTGAAACTGTTGAGAGTGTTTTGATCATTTTCAACTACTAGAATAACCTGCGATGTGTGTTATAATTAGTTCACATTTGCTGGTTTGGATTATTGGAAAAATCAGCAAAGAAGAAAGACTACTCAATCATACTAACATACCAACCAACATACAAAATTGGAGAAAAAATACAATCTAGTCCTTGATTTTCAACCTTACTTTATGGATATCTATTTTGATATGATTGTTAATGAGCTTTTCTCTCAGACGAGTCATGATATGTAGTGTCCTTTGAACGGGGAAAGAATGAAAGAAACATGTTATAGAAATGATTTCCACGAAAACAAAGAATTAACATTTCTTTATCTGCTATAATATGGCAATATCACTACAAATCACTACTATTTGCTTTATAACGGAACCCAGAGATTATCTGTAGGAATTGGGTGCACACAATTCCAAGTCATAACGTATGCACTGAAACATCGTTGCATGTAGGTACACCACAGTTGTATCCGGGGGCAGACACCAGAGACTTGTTTTTCGATCTAAAATTGAACGTAGTTAACGTAGTCATTGCTTGAAGACCAAGCAAAATCTTCATTTACACGGAGAGAGAGAGAGAGAGAGAGAGAGAGAGAGAGAGAGAGAGAGAGAGAGAGAAGAGCAGCTGGTACTCCGCTTATATTCCTATCTCTATGTTTCTCCATTCTTCTCTACGTTACTCTGATTGACCAACCTAAGCCTTCAAAAATATCCTTTTCTATCCCTATCTCTTTTATCAAATGAATATACACCCACTTATTCTACCTGTTACTGGAAACAAATGATAACCAAAGCTTTTCTTCTATTTTCTCTCACTTTCCTTACGTTTATTAAGCAAGTAAACATACGGTTTGTCCTTCTCACTTCCACTGTTAGAATCCATATATGCGTTCTGTTTTTTCCTTTCCAACCTCATGTCTTTCCAATGTATTGCGAATGACTCTCTTAGGTTCATGGAAGTTTTGAGTAAATAACATATCGAGCATCCGGTGTGGTTCATATTTCTCCACTCAAAACTCGCTTCAACAAAAATGTTATCGAATCAAATATTTTACAAGTAAAATGGAATATGTAATAGAACTGTACTCACTAACCTTCACATTGTAACTCAAAGACAAAATTGTATCGTTTGAAATTGTTACATTACCAATAGTATTTTAAACCAACAACTGTTTAGATGATGGAATAATGCATTCGAATAGATACACGGAATATTTCTCAATTCTAATATCATTCATTAATATACAGTCTGTAAACAATTCAGTTCCATTATGGATCCAGTTTAACACAATATTTTTTCAAGCACATGATTCCATTGAGCAGGGTCTCAAGGATGATATGTTCAGTGAATAATCACTCTGTAAGATGCAAATTAATGCAATAAACAGTATGAGGTCCTTGATGTGTGAGAAAAACATCATTATCCGGCTAAGTGTATAAAAAGGAAACCATAGTTCGTTTTAGAAAACCAAATCAGGTAATTTATGGTCTGGTAAATTTTTACAAAGGTCAATCTGTGTTTTTGACGGATAGATTATGGGAAGTATTTTCATACCGAGACAGTGTCTACCCGCCAGACTGATCAGAGATTACTCATATATATATATATATATATATATATATATATATATATATATATATATGTGTGTGTGTGTGTGTGTGTGTGTGTGTATTATATTGATGAAACTCTATTTGAATTGAAATCCAATGAATGCACAAACAATGTGTCTCTTTGCCTTGGTAGTGTGGATGAAATTAACGGATAGCCGCTTCAATGTAGCGTCGCTCTTCTCATGAAGCTAAATTGATGAAGGATGAAAGCCAAAATTATCACTATAGCCCCTATTTCTCAATTTGTTCATTCACTGATAATGTATTCACTATTGTTTCTCGATGCAGACGATTATATTTTTAAGAAATAGATTTATGATCGGATAACCTATACGACCTTCAACAAATGCTAAATGAACAAAACAAAGAAAGAAAAAGTGTTGGCCTACACATTAACTTTAGTAAAACAAAAGTCAGATGTAAGGATCACATAAAAAATAAAGACATAACTATCAAAATCGAAGATGTACAACAGGAAAAAGTAGACTAGTATATCTACCTAGGACAGCGAATCTTTATGAAGCAGAAAATCACCCGAGGATGGTGAGCTTTTGGCAAAAACAAGACGATCCGTATAATCGTAAAAAGAAGAGTGTGCAACCAATAGTCACTTCTGATACTCACTTATGGAGCAGAAATATGGATCTAAACCTAGAAACAGGCCTACACAATTGTCTCGTCAAAATCTGGAAAATTTTTGCAATCTCTGTCTTAATGAAAAATTTGAAATCCTGAATTTTACAAGACTCACAAAAAACCCCAAAGAACACCTACTAAAAAGAATAAATTAAACCATAATACGGTGCAGGCATCGCTCTGAATTTCTTTTAATCAACATGAAACAATACAAAGAAATCATAAAGTAAAGTAGACAACTCGCCCACATGTCAATCATCCCGAAAACTTCCCATCACCAGCTTTAACCTTCAAACATACCCTAGCACCTTAGAAATTAAACATCAATATTAATACTAGCCAGCTCTACTCTGAAACAACTCAACTCCATGAGTAAAATGTTGTATGTATCGAGCACCGTAAGAAATTAATCCAATACATTTCAGGAGTGGCTTTATTTTATTGATATATAATTATATAATGTTCTACTGCAAGCCTGATTTGTACCACATATACTATCCATCTCTCTCTCTCTCTCTCCCTATATATATATATATATATATATATATATATATATATATATATATATATATATATATATATATAACAAAAGGCCCGACAGAATAATTATGGATGTGTTATTTTGTTTGAAACTTTTAAAAAAACAACCTCCTGTTATTACACAGAGAATGATATCACGCATATATATCTAATCAGACAATATATTCATTTTTTTTTTAAATATGGATATCTGGGTTTAGATACATTGCATACAGAGCATACATTAACAGCAAATGAAGAAGATGAGAAAGTAGGTATAAAGATGTTATTTGTGCCTTTTTGTTTTCTCTGGGCGGCTCAACTGAAGGGGAAGAGTGACATCACGCTGAATGAAGGAAGGGAGAAGTTAAAGGAAAAAAAGGCAAAAGGGAGACGAAAGAGGAAAGGTCGTCGGATATTGGTGCAAGGGGGAAAGATAGACTATTCAAAAGATGAAGAAGTGGATTAAAATGAGGAAAAACTTTAACGAAATATTGAAAGAAGTCAAATCTGACTTGATAACAATACAATGTCAAAAATAGATTTAATGTATGTGTATGTATGTTAATGTATATAGTTTATCTGCGCATACGGACACTCACATATCTGTATAAGTATGTAGACTATTGTCCAGCTCGCTACCATACGTATACAGGAATGTGTATCATAGATGTGTAAATTCTATGAGACTATTTGGCACTCATACCCGCAACATATGTGTTAGAAAGATTGGAACTTGTTTCAATAAGATACAATGTTGTTCAATTCTCTTCGTGTCTTTTTCAAACTTGTCATACGTAGCACATTCTTGCAATCCGCTGTTAAAAGCCCCCACATCCTATCTGCAGCATTTTCACTCGCTTTGTCTCCACCCAAACAATACCCAACCGCATTCACTCTCATTTGTGGTGTTTCGTCGCCTAATGGACATTTTGAAAGCCAAATGAATCTATGGAAATTCCCAAAATGGCGAATAAGAAAAGAGCCGGAAAGAGAGCCCCCTGTTTGCAAGGGAAAGAATCAAGGTAGGAAATGCATTGGCTTCAATGAAAAAAGAGTTTCAATAAAGATTCTATCAATGTGAGATACACAGCAAACACATGCATACGTATCAGGCGGTTACTTATGCCGTTTGCTGTTTAGTGATGCAAAATATCGTATACAATATCGAAAGGCATTATTTATGACCCATTTTAGAAAATAACCTCTTACCAACGATCCTCAGAGAAGATATTATATTTCTATTATATCATTCGAGTCTGAGTAACTACCATTGCAGTGATTAGATTCACAAAATCACAGTAATTAGGATTTACCTTGTAGGTCTATTCCTTTTCGAAAGAAAAGCAATGTAAATTATAGAATTTGCAAACAAAGTGACGATAGGGAGATTCTAAAAATTCCTATGTATCTCTTCCACTCACCCAACAAAGGCAATCTGAAATTGTGTGAATGTGGTTGGCCTTGCCCCCCCCAATATCATTATCCCATCACTAAAACGTCTAACATGTCGAGAACGCCTCCTCATTGATAAAACAGCGTTTTTTAGTAGGTGTTTTTTTTATTTCAATTCTTTACCTTCTCTTATGAAGCATACGGTCTTTCCTGTAGACTGCAGCATCAAAAACTTTCCTGCCTGCCTCAGATTTCCCTTAGCAGGAAGCTTCATTCCTTGGCAATATCTAACGTTCACAACCGCTGCATCGAAACTTGGAGTTTTACGAAGGCGACAAACCCAATCATCCAATACATTCTGTAATCACTCCAGCTAGTGAATAGATAACTCTGTCATCACTAACTGCTGTGAAGGATGATGGATTTCTGAAACATTTTGCCGTTTTCATCCAAGTCATGCTTCCGATTGACAAGAACATCTCAGTTTGGATCTGTTTTCAAATCTAAGACGTTTTGCGGGAATTTTACCGATCCGAACATTCACCGTTGATATTTACGATTTGAGCGCTGAGTTGCCAAACGTAGGAATTGGATTTGCGAACTGATTTGAGTTTAGACCGATGCTTCTCACGTTCATATGGCAACAATATACCGGGGAAATGCATGGATTAACCACTCCTCTAAAATTTGGGTAAATAATTGTCAGATCTCTTTGGCTTCTTAAGCAATCCCACGTGTTCGTGACCAGGATTTCTAGCCCATACTGAAAACACAAAGCAGAAAACTTATGTAACAGAATATATTTACCGTCTATATGTATTATTTTTTTAGCGATGCTGTCTTTTCTTAATAATCTGAATATTACCATATAAAGGATTCCAAATATTTTGAATGATTTCATTTATGGGTATAATTATCAAGTTGATAATAAATGGGCATTCAGATTTATGTCGTCAACAAAAACAGGTCTACTAAAGCAGGTCTCTTCAATTTCCACGCTGGTCTGACAAGGGGGTGTAAATATCACTCATACAGGTAGCACCAATGGTGCTAATTATCCCCATATATAAAATGCAGTCCCTAGTAGGTTATCAAATCTTTTTTTCCTTCGGGATAACATTACTTACTTCTAGCCACAATTCACTTCTTCAGCTCCTCAGATATTACGTAGAGAAAAATAGAACCAACTTTTAGCATTTGATAAATTGATAGATAACCTTCAGATATTTTGGTGGGCTCAGACGCATGCTATTATCATTCCGTTACAAATTATCCGGGCATTATCAATACTCTTCATGTTGTATTAAAATCGATACCCCCGGTTCATTGCGCCATTATGACTTTTTGGAGGCTCCAAACAGCTAAACAAAATCAAATCTAGTAGTATGGGAATCAGATATCATCGGGGCAAGTGTGAAGACCTCACCCTATTCTATTATCAGGATTCGAAAAAACTAACTTGCTAAAAATGTACTTGAGAATCCCATCGGTTCACTCTGACAATTTCCTGGTGATGTGTTGTGTAAATCCTTAATAGCGCTCTCACATACACACGGTTATTTGGTGAATTATTGAGTTAGTTAATGTCAATATGCTTTAATGGGTTTTATTGATACAATGCTGCATTTGTAAGTGAAACTTTTGACGAAATGTTCATCTTAGATAGGAATCGTGAATATATATAAAAAAACTTACCGTAAACCTAATACTATTTACTGATATCTAATGTATCTATTTGTTTAGTTTTTTTAGGGAACGTATCTCACTCCAGCAATTTGTCTAATCGCTTCATTCCAGGTAAAGAAATTATGTTACCTTTGATAGTTCTGTCACGCAATGCAAACTAATCATGCTATGATGTCGTTTTCTGCAATAGTAAAATCAGGGAAAATATTATTTCACTCTTTATTTGAGGAGACGTATACGTTCCAGTGGATTTCTCAAAGAAATCTAGGCGATATATATTCATCTATGCAGTCATGGAAACCTCTGGATGTATATCCCCCAAGAGTCTTGAAAGGGTTTAACAAAAAAGCAATTACATATTAAGTATCGTTCTGGCTTGCTGATGTGCGAAAATATCATCTTTTTTCTGGTATCTTTGTGGAAGCAGCACAAATCGAAAGAATATTCACGGTGCACTGGTGTAAAGATAACAGTGTAGAAAAGTGTTGTTGGAACTGGCGGTCATATTATCAATATTAAAGGAAGGAGATAATCCGGAAAAAAAAGAAGTACAGCTGGAAAACTGGCATTGACATACAAGTAACTTTATCAGAATTTCCCATGGGACAAAAACTGATGATTACTGCAACACACACAAACACACACACACACACACACGTATATCTATATACATACATACATATATATATATATATATATATATACATATATATATATATATATATATATATGGCAAATTCATTCAATTTACGCTGACCTGTCATAGATTTAGTGACGGCATTCTTTATTGGAACTTTTCAGCTGAAATTTCGTACATAACCTATGTTTGGGGAATATTTTTTTTAGATACTTGTCCTGGGTCAATCCCTCCGCACTGCTCAGTTTTGGACATTGTAAATTTATCCTATTGTCCTTCTCAATTTACAACAGATTAAAGAGTCTTTATTAGAAATCGTCCACAGATGCCTTGTTGCGTTCACCTTAATCTCGCCAAAAGTCCAAAACATCATCCCCTTCAACGGTAAGAAATCCGAAGTCACAAGAATCAAGGACTTATCTGGGATGCTGACGGAAATTAATATTATGGTTTTTTGCCAGACATCCTGCTGGGTTATAGAGAATCGACTGGCAATAAAAAAATTCAATAGTTACACAATACACACGCTCAATAAATTGCGTTTTTTTCTAGGTAATCCCAACGGTGAAATACCTGTTCATCCACGTGGAGTAAGGTCCCTTTTTTTGATGCCAAATTAATATCAACGCAGTGTCAATAGTTTTGGAAACATTGAACCTAAAAGAAAAATTTGCATCGAAATCAGTAATTGTTCCATTTTTCTGTTCGTTGCACTGTTTCGAGCACTCTTCATGATGTCTTCACTGTTTGCTTGCACATTTTCTCCAAGACCTGCGTTTGGCCCTTGTACACAGTCTTCTAGACTGATGAACCCTCAGCTGCCTTTTTTTCCTCAAGTTTTCTGTGGTGTAAGGCTCTGGGCATTATCACAAGTTTACTTGTTCGCCAGTCCATTGTTTGATTTTTTCAGAGGTTCCTGTTGTTATGTTTGGTTTATGATATTTTCCTTACCTATCAATGTATATTCTTTTAATTTTTCTTTTATTTCTTACTGTTCCATCACGTTGCATTGGAGAACCTTCCAGGCATTAGCATCTGATCTTTCTGCTGTCCAGGAGTTCCATTCTCCCTGCTCTTGTGAGCCTTCCGTTGTTCATAAACATCATTTCACATTTTCTATTCCAAATTCAATCATAAAATCATCACTGCATTCCCTCATTTTGTTGAATAGCTCAAATGTTTCTGTCATTCATTTAAATTAGGTGGTTGACTCTTCCCTGTCTTTTGAAGAGTTTGTACCCTTTGCTATTTTTCAGGATTCTATTGAGTGGTATCGTAGTAAGAACAAGTAGTAATGGAGACAGTAAGACTCTGTTGAACATCTCTATTTCATAGTTTGCTCTGCTTAATTTTCTTTCGTAGCTGTCAAGTCAACTTTCAAGTTTTTCATCGAGTTTGCAATGAATGTCACAACTGGTTCACTGATCTTGAACATTGTGAGGCAATCGAGCATTCAGCTGTGTAGAATCATGTTATATGCTTTTTTATAGCATACCCATCGTATTGCAATATTCTTTACCTTTTTATTACTTCTTTTACGATCATCTTGTCGATGTCAAGCAAATCTTCCACCCTTTTGGTTCCTTTCCTACATCTTATTTTTGTTCTGGTAATTCTTCCCTTCTCTCCATGGAGGTATACATTCTCTCCAGTTGGCTACTTTCCCAAGGGCATGTTTGAAAAATAAATAAGTAAATAAATAAATGAACAAATAGATAATAATAATAATAATAATAATAATAATAATAATAATAATAATAATAATAATTGTGATTTTTTGCATTATTATTATCATTATTGGCATGATTATAATTGTCATTATCATCTTCATCATTGCTACTTTTTATTTAATCATTACTATTAATAATATCATTATTATTTTGCTTTTACATCATCATCATTATCATTTGCATTGTTATCATTATAGCTGCTATCATATCATTTTTCATTATAATTATCATTTCTATGATAATCATTATTATCATTATTGTTAATCGCATTATCATTATTGTATTTCTATCTTCATTATTTCTATAATTATATACACACATATATATATACACATACACACACACACATACACACACACACACACACACACATATATATATATATATATATATATATATATATATATATATATATATATATATATATATATATATATTCCATCTCATTTACACCTCTTCCATGCTTTTCATTCCCTTTTGGGCCTTCCTTTTTGTGTTTCTAGTCTAGTCTGAGCCTCCTCTCAACTCATTTTTCCAATTTTCAATGTGACAGACAGACGAATAGAACATATGAAAGGCGGACAAACACGTTTTTTAATCCGCTAATATATGTATACATTCAGAATAATTTTAGCAGAACCATTTAAACCGGCAATTTAAATACTTTGTGACCCATGCACGATCCCTTGAGAACCACATATAATATTGTCATGGATATGTTATGAATCATATGAGCTGGTGGAGCTAACCAGCCTTTAGGCTGATCTGCAATCAGATTTCTTTATCTTGTAAACTGTTTGCTAACCATGGCTAGAGAGCCTACTCCATATTCAGGTATAGCTTAGAAAAATGGATGGATTCATGCCATTCCCAATGACAATAGTGTGAATAAGATACAATCTATTTCCGATTGAGTTCGAACTCTTCTTGCCTATCCCATACTCTAGCTATTGACTGTCCAGTCACTCCACACTCTTTCCTCCAATGTTCAACTCATTATCGAAGTGGATGTAAAATTTCCTCTTTGCACAGAAATTGGATGAGAAATTGACGTCGTTGAGTGGTTCAGAGAGGAAAGTCCGGTCAAGTCGAATCACGTCTGTCAGTTTTTAGAAGGTCGAAATCGAAAATAATTTGTCAGGAACTCTCTAATGTCAAAAGACAAAATTGCTCTTCATTAGGAACTCATTTTCGTCTTTTTTTTCTTTATTCTTTTTGGTTTATCTTTGTTTATGTTTCTCGGTGGATTGTGGTGTCCGTTCTTGATATTTTCGAATGGGAAAGAGAAAGAGAGCATTTGGCACGAAACTGGACTTCGGTCTTTTTTTTTTTTTTTGCTGGTTGTGGAAAATGTGGACATTTATTGCGTTTGCGTCAACGCAAATTCCATTTCGTGGATTTTATTATATCATGTTATTTTTGGTATTTTTTCCTCGAACAGAACAGATTTCTTCTATGTTTGCCGATTTGGAAAAACATTTGGATGATGCATTACCTAAACGTTTTACCACATCTCTCCCTCTGTGTCTTTGTCCTTCTCTGCTCCTGATTTCGTCATATCTCTCTGTCCCTTGTCTCTATCTGCCTCTCTTCCAATTTGTTCATTTTGATCAAACACTCACTTAATCAATCAACGTATATTTATTTGGGTGCAGGTGACATAATGGTTAGAGGAGAACGGAATCAGAATGTTTGCTAATGGCTTTTTCCGATGCATGGATTCAAAATGTCAAATGGTATATATTGACACATCTTATATTCTCTTTATATCAATCCAAATTGCTATGTGGATCTCTCTCTATCTTTCTCTCCGTCTGTCTGTCTGTCTGTCTGTCTGTCTGTCTCTCTCTCTCTCTCTCTCTCTATATATATATATATATATATATGTATGTATATATATATATATATATATATATATATCCTTATATGTATTCGTTCATATCTATCTATCAATTGATATCAGTCTGTTCATAGGAATCAATCAATTCATCTCTCGATTTTTTTTCATTTTCTTCAATAAATTCCGATTCTTTTTCATCAAACTAAGAGCTCTTGATCCGTTGGAAAGATGTTATTGATAGTTTTGGAACCTCTGTTAATGAATTAATGGATTTTAAAAATATTCTTCAGGCCATGAATTTTAACTTGATATTCGATAACTTTAGCATAAAAGTCTTCAATGGATCGCACTTACCTGTGGCGAATTACATTATCTACGCCATATACGTGGATTCTTACCTTTATCCCACGGCATACCTAATTGCATCAGTTTTTTTTTCTTAAATTACATTTTTGAATAATGGTAACCTGTCAATTACAAGTAACCACGGATTAAAAGAAACGCTGCACAGTATTCTATTACTAATGGTTAACTTCTTCATTGAGATTAAGGAATTAATGTTTTCATTTGTAAAACTAAAATTGATTCTATCCACATCAAAAACATTTTTTTACATCAGTATAAATCGAACATTTGTTTGTTTGATATGGATTTATAGACGAGAAAATACGACAGTTATTTTTTGGTGGGGATGAATAGAAATATTATAAATCCCTTCCAGTGGGAAGATCCGATTCTTTCTTGTCGTAAATTGAATTGCATTTCTTGAATATGAGACAGAAAACTGGATCCTAAATTGATTCAATCTAATTTTCTGTTGTCAGGACACCTGTTCACTTGTCACCTAATTCATTTTGGTAACGATCCGATTTAGAAAATATCACAAAATTACATCGTGACATGGAAGGTATTGATCATGATGAATACATGAATAAATAAATATGACCAACTGTGATGCATAAGTAGATAGATAAATATGATCAAATGCAGAAATGGATATGAACCTATCACAAAAGATAGAAAGATTGATAATTTACACCGATGGATGAATAGATAGTGGAATAGAGAGAGAGAGAGAGAGAGAGAGAGAGAGAGAGAGAGAGAGAGAATGAGAGAAACCGATTGAAATTGATCAGTAGATCGATGAATACGAATCGATACAGATGGATTAACAGACATGGTTGGGGTGGATAAAGATAAGAAAAGAAGCGAAATTCTGAGAAAGGCGTTGATTACTAGAGAAGTCGAGAGTTTTGTTGGAAATGACATTGATTCGGTCCGTGACGAAGTTACACTCACTAAGTTTGGACATTTTGATTCGATTTAGAGGAGGAAAACACTTTACGACGTCTTTCCAGGAAGTATTTAGCAATAGCATAATGTCAAGATGTTCTTCGGACTTCTGAGCAGTATCTCGTGTGTGTGAACATGTGTGTGTGTGTGTACATGTGCATATTTGAGTGTATGTGTGTGTATGTGTGCTTATGCTTCTGTGTGAATGATGATTGAGTACATGATGCTATCACCAGGCTGTAACACATAAAATGATGCGTCTTTGACTCCAGGGAAAAAATTTTTTTAAAATAATAATAATTTACAAAAATGAGTGTATGTATTGCTCATCCAATGAAAATAATGACATCATCATCATCATCATCATCATCATCATCATCATCGTCATCGTCATCATCATCAGTCCTCCAAGTCTGTTGTTTGACATGGACCTTCCTCAGGATTCTCCATACTCCATCTCGCATGGGCATCGCAGAGCAAGTACTTTCTGAATTTGTTTAGCTTGTCTCTTCATTTTATATTCTGCAAGCCTCGGTCACGCATGTGATCTTAGGGGAACCATGTCGTGAGATGCAATGCCCTTTGGTTGTCTGCCATTCTTACAACATAGCCAGCCCACTGCCATTTGAGATTTTAATGGATTTTATGATGTTCTTTGACTCTTGTCTTTTCCTCGATGTACTGGGCTGTCTTGTGGTCTCTCCATGTGAGGCCCAGCATTATTCTCTCATGTGCAAGTTTCATGGTTCTCAATTACCTGATCTGTCTCCTGGTTAAATTCCATATTTCAGCCCTGTGAGTGACTAATGGGACCATGCTTGGTTATACATCTTTTTTTAGGATTAATGGGATCTTTTTCTTTTTAAAGGTTAAGCTAGCGCTGCCAAAAGCGTGCCCCTCTAGTGTGACTAGTGTCATTCTTCGCTTCATTTCTTTTTCTGAGGGTCTCATGGGGATTTGTTATATTTCATTATTATTAAAGATTTTTGAGTGCCACTATATATATATATATATATATATATATATATATATATATATATATATATATATATATATATATATATATATTTATATATACCCAAGACTTTAAGATAATCAATGAAAAATAAAGCACTTCATAAGACATTTTCAGAATTTAATCAGCAATATCATATCAACTCGATGTTTTTTTGAACGTATGTGAATGCGAGTGTGAATGCATTAGTGTATGTATCAGTGTGTGTGCCTGTGCGTTGTAGTGTTTATATGAGTGTTTATTTGCTTATGCACTTACCTGTATGTATTTGTGATTTATATGATTGGTTATTTAGTTTTCGGTATTATTATCAGTCATGGAAAATCATTCTGGAGGGAAAAGATTTACGAATCCGAGTGCATTTTTGGTATATCCGATGTAAATAGAGACATGATTGATTAATCGGAGATGTGTGAGCTATTAACACTAATGGTGTCTGATGAAGATATTAGACGTAATTCATATACAATTTTAGATTAGGATATAATGTCAGCGAGGCTGCTGATAACATTAACAAAACATTTGGAATGAATGCTTTTGTATAATACCGGAGCTTTTGACCAATATTTCAATTCGGTTTTATTACGTCACATTTGCACAAATGGTAAAGTTTTAAAGGTTGAAATGCATCAGGTATCTTTATAATTTAAAAAAATTAAGTCTACCGTTTTCTACACTGTTAACACTCATTATTATTATTACATCTTATATTGTAAATTAGTAAAATAGGAGAGTACATACGACTGTATACTTTTTCTTTTCTCTACAGTAATATCTATATGCGCAAGTGAGTGTGGGCACATGTATACTTCTGTGTTTATTCGTTTGAATGTATGCATATATCTTGAAACTAGTATTTGTAGTAGACTTTATTGTAATAAGACGGAATCAAGAGATTCTCCATAGGAATTATATTCATTCAGTGGAAAACTGTTTATATGAATGTCACACATTATGCCCCCTCCTCATACATATATATATATATATATATATATATATATATATATATATATATATATATATATATATGTATATATATATTCATATATATATATATATATGTGTGTGTGTATATATATATATATATATATATATATATATATATATATATATATATATATATATATATATATATACACACACACACACACACATATATATATATATATATATATATATATATATATATATATATATATATATATATATATAATTCTGCGATTACCCGGGAATCATACAAATATATAAACCTGAATTCTTACTCAAAATAAAATATCAATATTTTCGCATACAACTCATATTCGTCATTTAGGAATTCATTCATCAGCGTCTTCTTCCCACTTTATGTAAAACGCAGCTGAAATTCTTCCATAATCAATACAAGTAAAGGAAAAGAAAATTCTTTAATATTTCTACAAAGTTGGCAAATACTTACAGAACTAGAAAGCACTCGTAATGTCCTCTTCTTGCCGAACGCGATAACACATTCTTGTTATTTTCCATTTGTTTTTCTTTAAAAAAGGAAATCATAATTTAGAAAAGACAGAACACAAACACTTCAAGTCATCGAATACAAATCTGTGCAATGTTCTGCCGCTTATTAATATTTCTGCACAATTTTATTTAATTAGTTGTTCGATCATTTGTTGAGAATCACGTTAATTTCTGCTTGCACTGCGTCCATGTTTTTATTTTTATGGAATCCATCTTGTTTTTTTTTCTTGTTCCTTCATCAAGGACCAATTATTTGAGAATGGCAGTTTGAAGTTGGAATCCAAGTCGAGAGTTGTTTACAAAATTAAAACTGGGAAAGGAAGACACGGGCTAGGTCCCCTGTCGGAATGGGTAGATACGGGGTATGGGATATGACACTATCATTAAAGCTAAAGAAAGATTATTCAGTAAACGCACTTGACTTCGCACAGAGTGACTAGAAAAGATATCCGCCCAAAATAGATCTCAATAACCTGTTTGGCTTGTATAAACCAACCGTCTGAGAAATACCCAAGTCAATGCTGAGATACCATTCTTTGATATTGTTTGGTGTATTTGACACATTCTGCCATGACGAAGCAGACTCATGTATCACATTTTCACCCAGTGTAGGTTTTTTCTCTTTTGAAAAACATCAACGATATGTACCATTTCACCTATGGTCAAAATTTATGACGGACGAGAATTACTAAATAATTTTTAGACCGTGGATCAAAGAGAGCATTGTGAGGTAGCTCACAGCATTACCGAAAAAAAGTCTTTCTTCTGGAAAGCTGTTGGGGAGCTTGTGTAAGTGGCTATGCTCACTGTGCGGCACATAGATAGAGCCCTTGCCTTAGGTAGGTTATTCATGTCGCTAATCTTGACTGGTTTGATACCTTCAGATAAACTTCATTTCAACTTTAGAAAAAATCTGTTGTCCAACGACTACTTTACCAAAGGTTATGGTACCATAATTTTCATTGCTAATATTGCTTACCGACCTTATATATCCATTTTATAAGCTCATCCCCTATAAATGTTCCCTTATTGGCGCCCGTTATCAGAGTATCCTGCTAGTGAAATACGGCTAACTATCTAGTCATGCAGACTGTTGCCTTGGTAGTGTGTTTAATCCGTAATTGGTGCCTCACTCTGAGAGAAAGCCTAAGCTTAGCTTATCTGTTTGCAATATCAATTTAGACACCTGTTGAAAGGAGATGGTCAACAATTTAATCTTGATAACCGAATTCTGTCAATTAATTATTCACCCATCTCTTATTTCAACTTCTGCAATCGAACAGAATTTTTAAATCCGACATTTCACCGATCAGATTCATGTTTGTAAATATCCTCAAAAAACTGATTCTGGGAATCGATTGACCGAATTTACATGACAGGAACCCAACACAAAATAAATTGGCAATTGTCAATAGCAAAATACCAACGGCAAAACCTCATGCGCAATTTAGTAACCATTCCTTTTTTATGGAGGAAAAAAGATCATGTTATTAGATATTTGAGATATAATTATCATATGTGAATGCAGCTGTTTCAGAAGCACCGACAAATAAACCTTTACCAAACGTATATCTCCAGGTCTGCGAATGTGCCTGGAAGTAGCTGAGTTATTATGTTCAGGAAATGGCCCTATACTTTCTGTACATTTCCTGGCACGTGTAAAATGGCTGACTAACAGAGGAAACACAAATGATTGGTACCGTCCGTTGAATGGCATTAAAAGTAATCATAACGCAAGAAAAACACAAAGACCACAGCTTTACATTCTCAGGAAAAAAGGCTGCCAACTTAAGAGACGTCAATCCAAAATCAAACCAGGGATTTCAATCAAATTTGCAGAAAAAAATAAGGGAAAAACTGTTCAAAAGTTTGTATGCCTCCCGAACATACGACGTGCTCTTATTTAAAACAAGCTGCGTATAGAATGGCAAACGAGTTGAGAATATACAGACTGGTTGTACTGTCTGGCAAAATGGCACGCATGGTAAACAAAATGCAAGGATTACGTCGACGTCTTGGATTTGTTTGCGATATGGAAGCCACGTTTATGCATGCGTCATTTATCATTCTGACAAATCCAAAGCTCAACAGGTGGCGGCTAGAGTTGGTTCTTGTTCAAAAATGCTTCAGCAGTTTCAGATATTTACACACGGGATCTACCGATTGAATTTCAGGTGGATGGATGAGGCACACATAGAAATATCGGAGCTTACCATCTACTAACTCTGCAATTCATATTGGATGAGTGTATGTATGTAGGTATGAACTTGAACAAATATTTGAAATTTACATAACTTTTGGAATTCATGGAGAGCATAATGGTTATCGGAATGGAAAACTATATCTGCAAGCCAGGGACATGTTCAGGCTGGCGCTTCCCGTTTTGGCTTGGTCTTGATGTCTTTTGGAAAATTATACCTCTACTTCGATCCTCCGCCACCCAGTTACGGATGCATAGCAGGACAGTTCGGGTCCGTTAGATCTATTAGGAAATTCATCTGAGAAAAATGCTTGCAGAAAAAAAACTTAAACATGAGATTAGCAACTCCACCCATGAAACATGCTGGTCACAGAAAGTCAAGCATTATCATTTGTGGTCGAATTTTGACTTGAAGTGCCACAGGGTGTTTACACGAATAATGAAACTAATGATTAACTCTATGAAATATCTTGGGGGACTATTTGAAGCATCAATTTTGTACTTGAAATTAAGTTCACCAACGAGAGATTCAAAATAGTGTAGCGTTTATATGCACAAAAACGGAATCTGTGAACGAATTGTAACCTAAGCTGCATATATTCACTAATACTCTCAGGAAAGGCATTGATACACTCTTAGTTAAATAGCAGGACGGATAGAGTCGAGTATTGGCTGTTGGGCAGTCCATGTTAATGGTTACACTATCAGGAAAAAATAAAAGATTGAAAAGGGCTTGCAACTCCCCTTCATGATAACTTGCTTGTTGATTGAAATTGAAACATCATCACATGTGGTGAGCTTGCGGCCATACATTCAAGAAAGGCAACGGCAATAAACGAGCGAATTATAGGCCAGCAACTAATATATAGAAATCCAGCCAGGCAGGTAGGCAAGAAAGCCAACTATAATACTGGAGGAACCTGTGTTGATGCTGACTACTTTTTTAATGAGTTTTGTGCGTTTTTCGTCGTACATTGGCAAAAAAGTGTCAATACAATAAAACAGTAATCGTAGCAAAAATCAAATTTATGTTTCACTCAGATAATGGTCTAAAGCTCTACCAGGTAGTGTATATAGAAATAAAACAGGGATTTTTTTTCAAGTTAAGTTTAATGGTTTTACACAAAGTCCCTGGCTTGCGCTGGTTTAGCGTGCAATTTATCGGAGTCTAAACTGTAAATATATAGCAGCTATCGATTTCATGCTAAAAAGGAATTGGAAACACAAATAGCATTACGATTTTTTTCATTAAGATTTTATTTTAAGTCCCTAATCTTATGATAAGTCAGTGACCACGCGCATTTTTTACGAAGTATTGTAATCCAGCATTATTGATATTTGACTATAATTTCTTTCAGATCGAGTTTTCCAGATTTGTGGTTTGCATTCAACAAAAGGATCTGCTTACCTTTGGTAAGTGCCGATAATGGAAGAAAAAAATATGTTTCAAATGTAAGATTCGTTTCATTCGAAATAACGGAATAACTTTGTAAGAGCGACTGCATTTGAGATAATAAATATTTTTGAAATGGGAACTCCTTCCAGGAATTCTTTTTTCTTTTAAAACAGGCACATTTTCTCAGGGTAGAAATGTCATTGATCAAATTCACATGATTCCCCCCCCCCAAAAAAAAAACCAGATTTCTTCAAAGATCTTAAAGTCAACGATAGTGGATAAACTGTTAGTTTGAAACAGAAATATATAAAAAAGAGAAACATATTTCCAACTGTATAGTAAAATTTGAAGTTAAAGTTTCTTCTAGTTATGCATGGCACCCATTATATATATATATATATATATATATATATATATATATATATATATATATATATATATATATATATATATATATATATATATATGGTATAGATACCAGGGAATCATGGAAGAAAATGGGGCTGCACGAATTTGCAATACCAGGCGGTTGTTTAGTTCTATAGTGGGATTACAAGTTCGGTTCCTGCAGAAACCCTATTTTTTCAATAGTTCATTATGACAAATGATGCATTCACCGGAAATCAGTTGAAATAGTTTCAAAAGAGTGTAAGGCAATTTATCATCATTTTGTCGGATCATTCATTTCTCAATATATATATATATATATATATATATATTGAGAGAGAAAATGAGAGGCAGGGACATGATCTATTCTGAAATATATGCGTAATCAAATGGCTACATCAATTCAACTAAATATGTAAACCTAACGTACTTATTATCTGTAAATCATCACGTAAGCAACGGTGAAATTTAATAAACAAATTTATCTTTGCTAAAATTGAGATGAGCAAAACATATACCCGTAATCAAACATTAAACTAACATTTTTATTCTATCATATCTTTTGTCTACTGGTATATAACATATCTCTGAACTCAGTAACAGCTTCTTTGCCAATAACAACACGGTTCTTATTTGATGCTTTTTATATATCTTCTGTTACCTATAAGTTCAGATGTCTCTGTCTGTTTATTCGATTTGCGAAATTCGAATCGCATAGTATAACCAAACATGATATGCGTATACGTGCCAATATCTCTGTCTGTTCATATCTATCTATCTATTCTATTTTCAAATTTGCTCCTATGGCTCATTTTGATTCTAAAGGAACTTCCATTTCAATTAGACATTCATTTTTCTAGGAGAGAAAAGAAAAGATTTCAGTTTCTTAACAAAGGCTGGGTACTGCTATCAAACTTTGTTTTTTTAAGTGACAATCTGTCTATATGTACTTGCATGACTTGAGATCAGCTACAGTTTCGGCCAATATAACCTAATGGTATCAAAGAGCATGCTCCCTGCACATCGATTCATCAAAAATCAAAATATAATATACTTTGACTAGAGGTTCTCCATTTGCTCTGTCCTCACCCAACTTTTGTCTAGAAACTATCATTACTCTTCAATGTCACAATGAGTCACCTTGGCATGCTTAAAAAGAACGTCAAAACATTCCAAAAAAATCTCGTCTTTTTGTATCATCTTCTTCAATCAACTTTTCTCCTTTGGTATATTTGACTTCTCAGCCAAAGTTGCGTAAAAATGAATGAGTAGTGTACAAAACTGAAAGATACAGAGAAATGGATATATACATAAAGAGAGGGTGACTTGAAGTGAGAGTGGGAGAAAGACTGTGTCAAAGAGAGGGTGACATTTCGATAAAAAAGGAAGAGAGAGATACATTGTCAAGGGGAGATAAAATTTGAAAAAGAGAGAGAGAGAGAGAGAAGGAGGGAGAGAGAACCATACATAAATTCGCTCATTTTTTCCGCCTTGTATTAAACAGGACTCCACTGTCTTCTTGACTGTTTATGTACATACAAATACCTATCCATCTATCTATCTATCTATCTATCTATCTATCTATCTATATATATATATATATATATATATATATATATATATATATATATATATATATATATATAGCAAGAGAGAGAAAGAGCAAGAGAGAGATCGTTTGATCTACAGGTATTAATATTTGTTGAATGGTATCCTCAACATCTAATCCTCCTGAGCTTTGATCAAGATTGATTGTAAACAATGTTTTCTGTCGTCCAGATGTTCAAACAAATCCAAATACAGACCAATGCTTGACCACGACTTAGTGGATTTATTTAAATAGTCAGGGAACCTTTCAAGTTGAGAAAATATGATTATAATATGCTAAACAGCGGCAAATTCAGCATTAATAATACATATATTTCGGAATCCAAAAGTATATATATATATATATATATATATATATATATATATATATATACATACACATATATATATATATATGTGTGTGTGTATGTATGTATATATATATATATGTGTGTGTGTGTGTGTGTGTGTGTGTATGCTTCCGTCTGTGTGTGTATAATAATGCATGTACGTGTGTTTGTGCATGCAGGCATGATAATGTATAATGATGGTATGAATATAATCTTTATTTTGAAAATTTGCTCTTTACTAATTTATTGATGTGCTGTGGTTGTCATGGTATTGATTCATGACATTAATTAGACGTAATTACAGAGATATTTTCCAATCAATTAATTGGGTCAGGAATAATATCGGTAAACAATACATTGGAACAGAGATCTGGATGTTTTCTCGCGTCTGTAACTGAAGCAAACTGGGAATGATAATATTGTAGAATATCAATAAACAACAACGATATGAATAAATGCATCTTTATAAATCAATCACCTACCAATAACAATGCATCCACAACAAATTGATTTAAAGAAGCTTGAGGCAGATCATAATAAAACATAATAATTTGAATAAGTTCCGATATTGTCATTAAATCAATGCTTATATATATATATGTGTGTGTGCATGTGTGTGTGTGTATGTTTATATACATACATATATATATATATATATATATATATATATATATATATATATATATATATATATATATATATATATAAGATTTGAACACGTCACTTAATTACAATAAGAGACCAACAGATTATACATATTACTCACTCTCGTGTCCTGCAGCCGTAAGCATACAGCTGAAATAAAAAAAATGCAGAGCTTAAGGAAGTTAACCACTATATCAACCTAGAAGAAGAAATCGAGCAGAGTCACCTATGATGCTGAAACATCCAACCTAACCAAAAGATTGACCCTCAAACTGAGAACCATGCAACATGCACATGAGAGAATCATGCTCAAATTTACATAGAGAGATCATTAGACAGCAGGGAAAGAGACAGGAGCCTGAAACTCCATTAGAACTGTTAGAAAACTCGAATTGAAATGGGCCGGGCACGTTTTTATGAATCTCATACAATCATTTGACATCACTATTCAGGGTGTGGAACTCGAAAGATCATATGCGAAAACGTAGCTGACACAAAGTACGATGGTGTTACAAATGTATGTGTATCAATAGAAGAGACGGTTTATATACATCATGTGATAATTACAATGAAAGAGGGACTTAATTCTCTCTGACACATCAATACTGGTTATTGGTCACTTGCGTTGCACCATTTCGGTTTACGCAATTATTCATATATGATGAAATAAAAGATTTATTACACAAACAGATTCATGTTTTTGCCCTGTCTGGGCTTATTCAGGAGGAACATTCTATTTATTTGGAGGAATAGATTACTGCACGGTTATTATAAATCAACAGGAGATTTGTAGAGACTTTTTCCATCAGTGTATTGTAAATCTATCATTATGGTATGTTATCTATAAAGAAGTTACTTGCTTCCCCGCGTTAGGGTTCTATTTTACATGATTCGTTGTTTGTTTCTAATCATTTTTTTTTTATTTGGACTCGCTCCTTTATATCATAGTAATCCACCCCTCATATGTAAAATCAAACAATCAGCGACAAAAAATGAAGAAAGTAAAGAGAAGATTGAAAAATATGAATAGAATATGAGGAAGGTTTTCAACTTAGAAAAATAAGCCTCCAAATAAAATCCAACATAAGTATCCTAATGATTCGAATAAGCCTGAAAAAATAGTTTGGACAATGAAATTTCTATTGCATGATATTCAGAGGTCTACTGAATGTTGAATGTTGAATGTATCAAGCACTCTATTAAATGAACCCATCACATATTGCATTATTGATTTATTCTTATATACATATATATATATATATATATATATATATATATATATATATATACATATATATATATATATATATATATATATATATATGACGGTCAGTATTCCTATTTGTCTGACTATGCAATATATATATATATATATATATATATATATATATATATATATATATATATATATATATATATATATGACGGTCAGTATTCCTATTTGTCTAACTATGCAATATCTACAAATGTTCTGAATTTTTATTTATATATGTGTATGTGTGTATGATTGCAAATAGGATTATATTATATAGGAAACTATTTGAAATGATTTCCCGCCATTACACAGGTAATGTATCACTCAACTCGGACAACATAAACGATTATAGGCAATGGAACCCGAGACCAATTGGGAAGTCATTTCAACATAGCAATACTCATATGATTGAGGTAATAGCCACTGGTATTTCAAAAGCCCAAATAACGACTCCAAAACTGAATTCTCATCTTGTTTATTATTGATCTAACTGCTTCTTTCAATGCAAAGGTTATAAAAATAGATATATGAGAAGAGACAGAATGATTATGACATTTGTGATATTATGTAGAACCTCATTTGAAATCTCTCGTCATAACACAATGAGAGTATCATTCATCAAAATTGAATGAACAATTGAAGAAAATGGAGCTATTGCATGAATCAAACTTGCCACAAAAGGGTAGCTGTTTCAAAGTTTCAAATACTTTCACTATTGATGTTCCTTATCAGTGGCAGGTTCAACTCCACATACATTGTCTAATGTGATACATCAACAGTATAATGGCAGGAGATCACCTCAGATAAGTTTATATATATATATATATATATATATATATATATATATATATATATATATATATATATATATATATATATATATATATATATCGAGAGAGAGAAACATTGACAAAAACAGAGAGATCGAAACGCTGGACTTCTGGAAATGTCAAGATGTGGATACATCAATGGAGCTAAATTAGAAAACCTATAGTGGTAGCTCCTCCCATAGAAGCCATCAAGCAACGGTGATCTGGTTTAAACAGCTTCATCTTTATTCACCCCATCATGATACACATGTGAGCGTCAATGTCATTGTCTATCCATATTCATCAAAATATCTAACTTCATATCTATCAATTTTTTTATTTGGTTCCCATCGCTTATTTTGATTGCAGAGAGACTTTCTTGTCCATTAGGGAATTTGTATTCTTTTTTTATGACGAGAGAAGGTATGGTTTGACATTTGGTAACAACTCCTGTCAATGTAAATTGCCATTTGCTTTTTGTGGCAATCAATAGAATCGAAATTTCACCAGATTATCTGCATGTGGTAACATTATTAAATAACCGTTATTGCTTCACCCACTGAATTTTCCTTGGTTACTATCAGGACCATTCAGTATCTAAACAAAACATTTGAAGATGTTTTAGCCGGGGGTTCCCCGTTGTCTCTTGCTCCATCGACCTTATGTTTAGGAATTGGTCTTGTATGTTGCTTGGGATCGCGTGGGAGGGAGAGAGAGAGAGAGAGTAAGAGAGAAAGAGAGAAAGAAAGAGAGAGAACATCAAAAGCTCAATGTGAAGCCAAAAAAGAAGCTTGTATCAACAACGCCCGGATAAAAGGAGAATGCTTCACCGAATTTTTGTTTGCCTATTTAGAAAGAGAGAGAGAGAGAAAGAAAGAAAGAATGTAAGTGAAAAATGATAGAAAGAAAGAGAGAGAGAGAAACAGAGAGAACAGAATAAATATTTTTAGAGAAAGAAACAATGAAGGATATATATATATATATATATATATATATATATATATATATATATATATATATATATATATATATATATATATATATATATATATATAGACGCACAGCATATGTGGTACAAATCAGGCTAGCAGTATAATATAATAAACTAAACAAAATTAGTTTCAGTTCTACAGAAAATTTTAATAGGATCAACACTAAGCACAATTATGAAATTATTAGAAATAATAGAAGTAAAGAAAACACTATTACAAGAAAATCTGACTGCAACTACCCAAACAAGAAAAACTGCCCTCTGCAAAACAAATGCCTTAGTATACCAGGCAGAGATATCAACTCAGGGAAAAACCCTAGATATATCGGCATATCAAACACGCCTTTTAAGCTTAGATTAGCCAACCACATATCATGGTTCACTAACGAAAGATACAAAAACAGCACATCATTATCAGCGCACTACTGGAAATCACACCAAATGAACCACAAGCCAACAGTTGAGTGGAAAATCCTTAGGCAATCCAATACATGCCAAAATGTAGAAAAATTATGCAGTCTCTGCCTTAATGAAAAATTCGA
This sequence comes from Thysanoteuthis rhombus, assembly GCA_963457665.1. Classification (NCBI taxonomy): domain Eukaryota; kingdom Metazoa; phylum Mollusca; class Cephalopoda; order Oegopsida; family Thysanoteuthidae; genus Thysanoteuthis; species Thysanoteuthis major. The sequence continues at coordinate 3,455,662 of OY735240.1, forward strand.
AATTCTGAATTTTACAAGACTCACAAAAAAACCCAAAGAAAACCTACTAAATAGAAAGAATGAGACCATAATACGATGCAGGCACCGCTTCAAATTCTATTTAGTCAACATGAAACATTACCAATAGATCATGAAGTAAAATATACAACTCGTCCCCATGTCCATCATCCCCAAAACTTCCCATTACCATCTTCTACCTTCAAACATACCCAAACACATTATAAATCAAACATTAATACTATCCACTAAAGCAACAAAAGGTACCAACAGGGGCAATAAAACCCAATGCCAAGATACCTAGGTCAAGAGAGAAATTACTACCAGACCACTACTAAGCATCCTTGCTGGAATGACCCCTATATGGAGTTCAGACCCCTTTGACAAAATGAATATGCCAATACTACCCATTACCACACTCACAAGATTCTCATCAAATCAACAACAAATAGACCAAAAAAAACGAATAAAATCATTCGCCTGAAGAAACCTAGAGAGGGCCGAAACTTGAGCTAGTTTGTGTTGCAAATCAACAACCTAATATATATATATATATATATATATATATATATATATATATATATAGAGAGAGAGAGAGAGAGAGAGAGAGAGGGAGGGAGAGAGAGAGAGAAAGAGAAAGAGAGAGAGAAATAAAGAAAGACAGAGGTCTAAGGAAGGAAACATTGGGAGGTAGATAGATATCCACTTATATACCTACATTAATTCATATTTCCCGGAATGATATTTTAAGTGTTTAATCCTCTGGGGCTTTGATCAATGTTAATCATAAACAGTGATCTCTGTTGTCCTAAGTTTTACACGAATCTACTTGCTGACCAACTTTGCTTCATCTTAGCTAAATGGTCACGGAATCCTTGATCTCAAAAGTGCAAAATTACATTAAGGAATCATACATAATTACCATCGGCCGAAGAGCAACACATTTGGCGTCAACAATGTAGATCGATTCCTGTATATACTTTCGTATATATATGAATATATATATATATATATATATATATATATATATATATATATATATATATATATATTCATATATATAATTTAGTATATATATAAATATACATATATATATATGTATACATATATGTGTGTGTGTGTATATATATATATATATATATATGTATATGTATATGTATGTATATATATATATATATGTGTGTGTGTCTGTGTGTGTTTGTGTGTGTGTATCAGTGTGTGAGTATGTATTTGTGTTTATGTTAGTGAAATTACGTATGTTTGAGTATGTGTGTGCATAATATATAATGATATCTGATAAGGAATGAATTAAATGATAGTCTGAAAAAATCTTTTGAATGCTGATTTTTGTTATCAATGAGGCAGTTAAATCATTCGAGTAATTTCTTTTTCAAGTTGATTAAAAAAAACCAGTTTGTTGTGGTTGTCATGGTATTCATACATGACAATTTCTGGTTGTCTTAGGGAGGTGTTTTACATTCAGTTGATTAGCTCAGCTTCGAATTCAGAGCCCAATACAATAGAATAGACACATAGATGCTTCTACATATCTCCGATACTTAATAGACTGATACTGACACGAGATAAAATATAATCATCATCAGTAGCAGCATCAGTATCAGCCTTCCAGCGTTCATAATTTGATATAAAACTTTCTGATGATTCCCTATCCCAATCTAATATTGTCATTACAGTGTCTATAATCTTCGAACTTGTCTAATTCATCAGGCAATCCCAAATTCTTGCCAATTACACATATGACCTGCTGGGATCCGGGTTGTGAATAGTCCAGTGGTTGTGCATCATTCGTACAACATGACTAACCCTTTGTTTTCCTTTACTACCCTGTGCTTTCTTGTGATTTCACCATATGATGTTGATTTTTTCCTATGTGCATAACATGTCTATTTATTTGAGAGCCAATATTTTGGTTAATCCCATGTTTCAGCTCCATGGGTGACTCGCAGGAAGATGCAGTGATAGTATACCCTGGTCTTTAGGTTGATGGTTTTTATTTCTCTCTTGTTTTTAAAAGATGAGCCTCCTCTTCAAAAATATATGGCGATTTTTCCATGATTTCTTGGGATATGTCCTCGTGGGTAGATGCCAATGGTCAAAAAATCACAACAGTTATAAAATGTTATCCTAAAATGTGAAAACATCTTCATAAAGGATGACAATAACTACCATGACAACTGAAGGGGACTGCATTTTCATTCTGAAAAATCGATCCGAAAAAACTTGAATAAACGACATCGATATTACCATTTCTTTCAAACTTTCATTAAATGCATATTCGCCTATGTATCATCTTATTTGTTTATTTTTCATGTTTGTTTCAGAAAAAAAGGAATACACACACACACACACACATACACACACACACACATATATATATATATATATATATATATATATATATATATATACATATATATATATTGAGTGCTAAAACGTTCAATTTTCGCACATTACTTTTTTTATACATTTTTGGTCCAAGTCCTGTCAGATGTTGAAATGAACTTTTTGAAAACAATTAATTTCTTCTGCAGTCACTATCTTCATACGTAGGTACGAAGTAGAAATCCATGGAAGGAAGAATTATTCCTTGCAGCTTATCCAACGTGATTTCCTTCTTTCAAAATTCACTCACTTGAGTGATAATTATTAAGATGGTTCTCTTAGATATTCAATTTTCCTTATCAAATTTATTGATATACATTCTACGTACAATTAATCATTTACGTTTCAGTTTTTAGAGGAACGTCTTTTCCGGAAAGCATTTTCATTTCGATGTTCTCACACACTAGAGTCAATGTTTTTCCATCCAACTAAAACAAACATATTCACATGTAAACAGGTTTCAATAATCTTTCTCTAATTCTACGTTCATAAACAATAAAATGTGTTTAGTTCATAGGTGCTCTTTGAAACGTTTGACATAAGCACATAAATATTCAGAAACACACACACACGCACACATACACACACACACACACATACATATTTATAAATAATACTTAGGGTTCAATTTTTGAGGGTATTTGAGTAAGTGATATAAAAGGACGTATCGCAAAGCAAAGAAAAAAATTGATGAATTTTTTGTCAAAATAAGACCTTCTGAAATATTACCATTTTTCAACAATCCATCAATTCTAATATGCCGTCGCCATAAAATTTCCTTGATTCAATGGCCATGAAGTAGTAAAAGAGCAAATTACGGTTTGCCAACAATTGAACATTTCATTACAGAGCAGAACATAAAATTATAATGGCAAGGCTATTTGATCTCATGTAATTAAAAATTTGAGCCGAAAATATAACAGTAATAACAAAAATGACGATACAAAATCCATAGAAAAAAAGCTTCTTTTCACCACTTAAGGAAAAAATCAGTTTTTCACCACTTAAAAAGTTCAGGAACCAATTCATATTGAATTCCTATTTCCCATTAGCAGAAAATTGATCAGATATTTGATTCTTTGAATATGCTCCTTTATTCAGTCAAATGGGGAAAAAAAGGGTTGAATTTTTTTTCTTATTATTACTTTCATACTCTATCTCAATTGATGACTTTCCGACACTTTCTTTAGCTGTGTTTAAAATGTTAAATATTTAAGTAGAATTCATTGTTACCGGCGGCAAAAAACGTTTCTGTTCACTGAAGGATTAAGTGTTTGTCAAATTACTGGATTCCAAGTACGACTACATCGATGGAAGAGGCTAAGATTGGAAAGAAAGGTGGGGGAAATTTACGTGGGGACAAAAGACGAAAAAATCAACAAACACGAAATGAGAAAATACAAAGAATCAAATGTAGCAAGGATATGATTAACTCTTAAAAATTTTATACTGAGGGATTTGAAATCGATTTGGAAGGAGTACAAAAAAGAAAGAAACAAAAAGAAATAAGAGAAGAGAGATGAGCTCAAGCCGAATAGATGTGACATAAGAAGAAAGAAGAATTGCATTTCACTGTGGATGATACATTACTAAAGATCATCCTAACTGACTGAGCTTCATGCTTTGCATGTACATTTATGTAAACAAATGTGTATGGCTGTCATGACAGATGATACGCTGTGAAATGTTCCATGTCAGTAATTTTTGAAGAGGACGTGCGGATAATACAGGTGAAATACAGTAGAATATCAATTTATGTGTTTCAGACATGTCTTTCTTATATTGGCCTGTTGTTAAAGCAATATGAACTCTTGATGTACTTTGTCTGGTCTCTTTGAACAATGTTATGTCATCTATAAGGCATATTACACGGCACAAAATACAGCTATTCTTGGATGCTCCTGTCGTGAGTATCCCTTTCTCGGTCTTGCAGATATTTTTTTCCACATGGAAGAAAGGTTCTATATGTCTAGCGTCAGTTTTTCTGTCTGAATGACGTCAAATCAGGCGAAAACCCGATTCGATAGGGTGCATCAACCCTTTTTGGTATCGGACTTGTTCTTCTTTTACACTCGCTGTCATATAGTGACCCCCATAATTTGATATAAACACCTTCCATCGAATATTTTACCCAAAGCTGTCAGAAATTATCCAATAAAGTTTTTTTCCACACACATTGCTAGTACTTTGAATCGAAGCCACGACCTCCTGCGTGTGACACAGGCGTACTAACCAGCAAACCAGTCATTATGACAAAAACTGCAGGGAACTGCTCAGAACAGGTCCCAAGCTACTCTGAGTAACAGTAAATAGTAATTCACATTTCAAAGTTTATGGAAGGTGAAATATTTGCTAGAAGCATCAAAGATTTGCGATTTCCATTGTGGACATCTGTACTACTTCTTACTTTCATCTGGATTGTTTTAGTTATTACTTATTCTTCGAATAATCTTCGGCCGTCACTCTACGGCAGTAAGCTAACATCGCAGATAAAATATAGATGATAAGCTCGAGGTGACAGTCGAAATAAGATATCTCTCGCCATAGGAGGGCTACATTGATTGCAGCAGCTTCGTTACTATCTACACAAACTTCATTTTTAGAAAATGCTTAGATTTCAACTTTTTAATCTTTACTTTCTTCTAAATGGATGTACCATATCCCTTTTTCTGCCTACATACTTGCATTATTGATGAATCAATCCAAGGAATATCTTCATTCTTCGCTGAAGTTGTGTAAGCCATTGTAATTGGGATATATATTCATGGAATCGTAATTATTGATATACTAATCCTATATATCCCTTTCCTTTTGAAAAGAAATTGGTTCTTAACAAGCAATTAATCCTTCACACTTCTGCGTAAACTGATGATGGGCAACTTTATCTCTAGAGTTCAATTCAAAGGTATCACAAATCTCTAAAGCTCCAGTGATGTCTTTCTTGAGAGTTTGGTCCTAGATGATGGTGGTACAGGGGATGTTAGTATTGATGTTTGACTAAGACTTTGTGATCTTTAATCATGACTCCCAGAAGTTATAATTTAGGATATTATTTACCTTTCCTTTCCAACCATCACTTCATATAGTTGTCTATGTAATTAACAGTGACAATGTGACTTTTTCTGTTTATTTACTTGTGTATGATTGAGGAGACTTCCTATCATTGAGCCAAACTTATAATCGGTGCGTGTGTGTGTATGTGTGTGTGTGTGTGTGCATTTGTGGTTGTGTGCGTTAAAAAGTGGATATATATATATATATATATATATATATATATATATATATGATCCGACTGAATGATCATAAATTGCGTTATATTCTATAGGAACTCCAAAATGAAGTCCTTAGACGGTCAATGTATCATTTGGAGTAGACAATGTAAATAGAATAGATAATTTTTAAAAGGGGTGCTGTAGGAATCCAACCTGCAAACAATAGGGTAGCTACTTTGACAAAGCGATGCTCTTACCATTGAGTTGAACAGCTGTCTTTAACGCAAAGTCCTAAATAACAATTTCCAACTTCAAATTTCACTTCATCCTTTGCATTACCGATGGTTGTGCTCAATCGTAAGAGCAACGCTATGTTGCCGTCATTTTTATTTTAGTTCGTCTCCATCTCTTACATCTGAACGCTGTTGTTTGTATCACACATTCATTTTACATTTAGAGGGACATGTGAATGAAATGAAGCAACCTCTGTTAAGTTTTGACACGTACGAAAAAACTCCTCGTTTTTTTTTTTTTGCTGAGTCTTCCAGAAATTAATTGAACTGAACATTCCAATAATTTCGGATAATAAATACATTTTGGTAGTAAATAGATTTTTTTTTTCATCTTGTCAATCACTGATAATTGGAATACGTTTGCAGACTTTACTCTCGTTGTTTATAAATACCAAAAGAGGTTGGAATAAAACGGAAAAAAGATAAAAGGAATAATCAAAGAGGATATAAGAAAGAGAATTATATTATAGAAAAAGATGTCAGAATGAAAGGTTGGAAGACAGGTCTGATTAGTCACGCACTAGCTTGCTATGTCGACCCACAACAGGGTGTACTGTGAAAAGACGTTGAAGGTCACCAATCAAAAAGTTATCTCTCTCTCTCTCTCTCTCTCTTTATGTTAGATAACTCAAAAGCTAGAAGACCAATACTACAGGATACAAATATGGTCAATTTAGCATAAAATTACTTTGTAAATTAACCCTCTTCAAAAAGCATTTAGGAAGAAGAAATAAAAAAATATTCTACACATAATGAAGGCTTGATATCTGATATTCAATCTACTATCTCATGTGGTGCATGTTGTACGCATGATACATGAATAACCGGCCAACTAATTAGCAAGACCAATACAAAAACTGATGAAACCTATGCCATGATCAACATCAACATCATCATTCTTTTATTGTCCATCGATTGGCAAAGATCTCCCTCAGGATAAGTAACACCTCTCTATCATGGGCATTGTGGAGTCAATGTTTTCTGAATGTGTCTGTTTCGTCTCTCAATGTTGTATTCTGCCGGCCACAGTTGCACATTTTATCTCTGGGGATCCATATTGTGAGTCCAGATATTCATCGATTGTTTGCCATTCTTGCAATATGACCAGCCCATTGCTTTTTGAGTTTTCTAATGGATTCTATGATATAGAATCCTCTTTTGACTATGCTGTCTTGTGATCTCTCTGTGTATGGTTGAACATGAATTTTTCATTTGCACATTGCATGGTCTTTAGTTTGAGGGTCAATCTCTTGGTTGGGTCCCGTGTTCCAACTTTATAGGTGCTTATTGGTAGAATACAGTTGTATACGCATCTTCCCAAAATGAATGGGATTGTCTTATTTCCGAAGTTTAAGCTTGCTCAACCAAAGACTTACAATCCAAGAGTGATTATTCGATTGATTTATTCTCTTTTGTTGAGATTTGTTGTTTCAGATCAATGTAGTGGTTAACTTTCTCCAGGTTTGTGTCTCTGATCTTAATTGTTGTGTTCTCATATCTCATGTGTTAGTAGTACATGACAATCATTTTACTGAATGTCATGTGCAAGCCGACTTCCTTGCTTTCTGTGTTGTCGGAGAGTATTCTGGAGCCAAAATATGAAATGACGAGGATAGCCTTTGATTAAACCATGAAAATATCCATATTGCAACTCAAATCGACTTATAGTTGTTCAAAATCATTTGCAGGACGTAAATAATTACTCTCTTGTGAGTGTGAAAATTACTGTCCGTCACGATAAGTCGAAGAGGAACTTTACGTTTACGCATGCAGAGTACGGCTATCTCTGGTTCGTTGACAAGTTCAACTAGGGCTCTGCAATCAGTTCTCAAGATCTTTAAAATGACTGCCTTTTTCTTCCTACAGGCCCTGTATATATTTGTCTGCTGTGTTTTGGTAAATGCCTGGTATAATCATCATGGGCAGGAGAACCTATCAAGGAGCACAACGGCAAGAAACATGAAAGAATTATTTTGAAGTTAATTTCGTAATTAAAGTTAATTTAAAAGTGATGTTTTCACCAATATATTTAATAACCCTTATGTAATATATATCAGTGTTATCTCCATCCTTGTTGTTTTTAACTCAGCTTTTTTGACTATGGATTCGTCAGACTTCATAGTATTCTTACACGGAATATCATAAATATTCTCGGCAAACACTTAGATAGTTACGTCTACTTACGTTTGGATGATAAACTCTCAAGCTTCCATGTATAATACGCAGTGTCCAGTTTTAGAATTTCACTCTCCATATATTTGTATCCTCTGAATGTTATGTTCATAGCTCATAACTCGGGGGGTCACTCTCAGATTATTGACTAAATCAAGAAACTAGCTGATTTTAAAGCAAAACATTGCAAACTTCTTATAAAGGAGGGAGATGTGTGGTATTCTGAAGGTATTATTGTAATTCAGTGTTTATATGTATATATATAATATATATATATATATATATATATATATATATATATATATATATATATACATATATATATATTACTGTATCATCCACGGATGGCTGTTTCGATGCATTACATCTCTTCAGTGTAGCTATAGACTTTCCATCATCCCATCCAGTGCTGCGAGGCAGAACTGAAACCTTCACATCCGACCTAGATATCTTACCTCTGGACTACGGAACTGGACGGTCAATAAGGATGAATTTAAGCGATATTTCTATTTACACAGAAATTCCTCATCCACCCTATTTCTCCCTTCCTATGGAAGAGCATTGCATAAGCTTAGCAATGGATGAGTTACCTCGCTTAAAAAGTGCTCATTCCTGGATAGAGGAGCATTCATAATTGTATTATCCACAGCTGTTTCGATGTATTAAATCTCTTCAGTGAGGCTATAAACTTTCCATCATCCAATCAAGTACTGCAAAGCAGAATTGAAACCTTCACTTCAGACCCAGGGGCCGATATCCTATCCATGAACTACAGAACTGGACGGTCAGTATGGTTGAATTGATGCTATTTATCTACTTACATAGAAATTTAACATCCACCAGAGTGCTGTATTCCTGTTGAAGAGCATCGAATATATATATATATATATATATATATATATATATATATATATATATATATATATATATGTATATATATATATAAAGAGAGAGAGAGACATAGGGAGAGACAGAGAGAGGGACAAAGGAAGTGAGAGAATGTAAAAGATCACAGAGGATATATATATGTATATATATATATATATATATATATATATATATATATATACACACACATATGTATATATATGTGTGTATGTGTATATAAATAATCCTCTGTGATCTTTTACATTCTATACCTATATATATATATATATATATATATATATATATATATATATATATATATATATATATATATATATATATATGTATATATATATATTCTCTGTGATCTTTCACTCTCGTGAAGCCTTAAGGTAGAGCAAGAGACGGATATTCACGGAGATTTGATTCGGTGATTATATATTTACTTCCCTCAAAAGAGATCAGTTTAGTACAGGGACACCAATCAGCATCAAGTATACAACTCGAATTATTTTTTAGGGTAATCAGTATCCGTTTGTCGTTTGACATGGAATCGGCGATTGATCATACTGTAATTGTATATTTTGATACTTTTTGAGTAAGTGCAGAACGCCAAGAGACTAGATCCCTCCCGTCCATTCTCGACTATGAGAAACAGTAAAGACCAATTCTTTCCTTTTCAATCTTGACCATTTTCAATTAGTGTTTGGGTTTGAGAAACGTGATTTCCCATGATAGAACTTTCAGGGACATTTCTTTGATTGATTATCGAGATGTGTGATCAACGTAAGATGGTTTGTATCAGGCATTCGACCCGGGAAATTCCTTCCTGATTAAAGGGACAAATAAGTAATTATGACTGTTTGTGTCTTCAGGGAATCGATAAAAAGTCGTAAGTATCAGATAAGTACCTGGATTATGCTTATCTGAGAAAAAACCCAGATCTACGAGCATCTATTGATTTTAGGGCCATTTGTAGAAATATAATGATGGACCTAATTGTATGCAACGCACATGTGCATGGAATTTGTGTTGGTCGAAAAATTTACGACTAAGCCTATATAAGAGCGTTTATAAACGATTCTATACATATACACAGAAAAACAGATTATTTATCAATGTAGATAAAAATAACAATTGGAAAGTGATGAGAAAAACTCAGGAGATAATGGTTACATCTCCTTTTTTTATCCTGTTGGCATAGTTCGATGCATTCAGACAGGGATCGATCATCTTTTTTAGAGAAAAAATATCAATGACAGTTCACAGAAATATGCATCAAACTACTTTGAACCTGCGGAATAATAAATGAAATTGAGATGTCACACCTCGTCACTTTCCAATCGTCATTTTTATCTACATTCTGTTGGATTACTCCACATCCACGAAACAAACATTAATTTATTCATGTGAATTCATGTCAGCAAACATGCACACATAGATACGAAGAAGCAAATACTCACATATTATCACATATACATACAAAAAGAAACACACACACACACACAGATATATATATATATATATATATATATATATATATATATATATATATAGAGAGAGAGAGAGAGAGAGAGAGAGAGGGGGGATAGGGTGAGAGGCATAGACAGACCAACAGACAGACTGACCACGGACAATCAGACGGACTGGAAGAGAAAAGAGACGTACAGAGAGAGTGAGAGAGACAGACAGAGAGACAGAGAGAGAAAGAGAGAGACAGAAAGAGGGAGAGACAGAGAGAGACAGAGAGAGACAGAAAGAGAGAGAGAACGGTGGGTTGACAGACGGAGAGACAGGGGTCGAATCTGGAAGAAATGAATAGTTATGTAGCAAATCATCCAACAACAGGTCTACTGCAAAGGGAGAGAGAGAGAGAGGGACAGAGAGAGAGAGGTCGATGAATAGAGGGACAGAGAGAGAGAATCGGAAAACAACGCAACCATAAGAAGATTAGGAGTGGGATATCCATGGTTTCTTGATAAATAAGAGATCACCTCAACTATAAGCACAATGCCATTACAAGAGTACTTGAGTAGAATTCAGGTAACTAATGCTCTATCCAGCACCTTCGACCCAACTTTCCACAATTCTGTCAATCACTTGTCGGATTCCAGGAGCCCCACTGAGAGAAATATTTACTTACTTTAATCAATTGAACAGTGGGGTTCTATTATAAGTCAGTTTCATCTGGGAACACAAATATTTCCGGTATTGTTCCGTTCTGGTTTTAAAATGATACTTGTAATAGGAAGGCTGAATATAAGGTCGATCTTATCAGACATGTTTATCCATCGGTATATATGATTATCTTATTGATATATATATATATATATATATATATATATATATCCCCTGCATTATATAAAATTGGAATGATTTTCTGTTATAACACCTTATTACATTCATCATTTGGCCTAGACAACGTGAATAAACAATTAAGAAAATAGAACCACTGCAGGAATTGAACTTACGACCGATAATTTGGCCGTCTTTAACGATGCATTTTTTCCCATCGAGCCAGCAGCCGCCTCTAATCAAAAGGCCCAAAACCATGTCCCTCAGATTGGTACAAAAGAGGATTGATGTTGCTTAACTTTGGTGATCCAACCAAGAAGCTGAGTCGAATGCAATCCAGCCGTATCTTATTCATGGTGTTTTATATTGTTAATATACACGCCATTATTATTCATTGCATTATGTATGTTATTTATCATGATATCAGTATAATGTCCACCCGGACCCCTCCCTCAAGCCGAGAGGCGAGAGGTACCGGATGCTTTGCTTGAAAATGACGATTTCTAGTACTTCCAGTCCATTAGTACTTCTGATAGAATGAGATTTTGGTAGCCTGAAGGTAATTATGAAAAGCAATACTTTTATGAGTGCCATCTCAGCGGAAAATTAAAGGACAACCGGAGTGGCGTTTTAGGGGGAAGTCGACATATTTACTTCTTTCTTGATTAATTGATCCTTAGTTTAATGATGAAAAAGCATTTATTTCACACAAAAGTGTTCATTATTCAGCATAATATCCACCTTCATTAAAACATCTAATCCATGTGTGAATACTGTTTACAGATAGTGAACTCACCTCAAACAACGAGAGAAAAGCGCAGTATAGGCAAGCCTTTGCGTATTTCTATTGCGTTATTAGCGTATTTATGCATGTTTGTATTCGAAAATGTTGAGAATTACGCATCAGAGAATAGAAATAAATACATGCTGAGATCTGCAGCTCAAAAATTACTCATAACTCACATTTTTTAGTCGAATTTTGCAAAAAAAAAAAAAATCGATTTTTTTGGTGTCTGTATGTACTTTCAAAAAACAAGTGAGTCATGAGTACTTTATCTCCCTGAGTTTTTTTCAATGGGATCAATGAAATCAAACTATGTGTATATTTTGAATCAGATTCATAAATGATGTTTTCTTTTTCAACATTTTTTCCAACTGACTCACATTTTCAGCAATAATTCTCAGATTCAGAGTTATGGAAGTTTAGAAGCCAAGTGGTTACATCCTGGGAAAAAAGAATCATTGGACCAAATATAAACAGAAAAACGATTAATTTTCCTTTAAATATTATATTTTTCCGAAATTTTTGACTTTGGTTCCCGACAGGAATTTGTCAGATTTAATGAAATAAATTCTTCCAGATTTTAGAGGGTTGTGCCACCAACGATGAAGTTATAGTAAATTGGACCATGAACCAAATCTAAAATCGGCAGCTCTCAATTTGCCAGCAGGAAACATTTTAATAACTTAATTTTGCAAGTTGTCCGTCATATTTTGTTGTTAATTGTGTGATGGGGGCTCTCAGGTTACAAATCTTCCGGCAGCATTGTTTCTTTTTTTTTTCTTCTGAAATTTGTTCAAACATGGACTAAGGACATTTTCCCTCACAGTTTCAATGTTATTTTGGGTGAGTGTTTATTTATGCTCACGAATCAAGAACTAACCCTAAAGAAGTCAGTGTGTGCAACAATACACCAGTGTTTAAAAACGCGATACATACAACTGGCAGACGAAGTTTAGACCAATTTCAGGACATTTTTACCTTTCTTCTTCAAGTTTCATGCGCTGCCATTTCATTGAACCTTCAGATTTTCAGAGAATTAGTAAGTTTTGAAACAAAAAAGAATTGAAGGTTTTGTAAGAGGAAGTTTTATTTACAATCCAACTACGATGCTGAAGGGCACTTTTATTTTTCCTTCATCAGATTTGAACATAGACGTGAATTTCTGATATAATCATAGCTAATAACAGTTGGGCGAAATCTTTTTAAAGAATCCAAATCTTAAGCTTGCAATAAATCATAATTTCTCAGAAAAAAGCGATGACCCCAATCCGGCCCTAATTCAGATCTAAATATGATAACACATTGTAGGCAAAAATTGAAACCTGTACTTTACTTTGAAACAAATTTCTCAGGCCAAGGTGATCAAATTGATTTTCCAGTTTTCAGAAAAAAATCTTTAAGGTTTTGAGAGGAACAGGATCATTTGTTCGTAGAAGCCAAGCTGTATTACTCGTTTTGAAAGGGGTTGGTATACTCCAATAAGGCCGACCAGAAAAGAAAATCAAAAACATCACCAGGAAAACATCATACATAGGCACGTACAACGTCAAAACACTCTCAAAAGGTAAATATGACGACTTGACTATATAACACCACTTCGGTTGTCCTTTTGTTTTTACATCAAACAGACCATAAAAATAATTCAACAGCTACAGAATAGAAAATGAAAAGCAAAGCAGAGTTTGTTTTCAAATCCATAAAGAACTCAAAGATATCAATATGGCATGCAAAGATATCTTCGCTTTTGTGGTCAGTGTCACCGTGCAATTCTCAGAGAAGTACAAATTGAACCTCATTCAAGTTTACGCTCATTTCTTGGGGTAAGAAATTGACATCATATATGACAACTTGATCTCTATACTTCAATACACCAAGATATACTTCGACATCATTGTAGGCTATTTGGATATAATCTTTTGGATGAAAGAGGTGGCAATTTAACATTAGCAAGCAGGTTAAAAGCATGAATACCTTCTTCAAGAAGGAACTCAATAGAAATTGAACCTAAGACCCAATTACAAAACCTAAAGTGTAATTGGCTACATCTTAGATAACCGAAGCGATGCGGTTAAAGATATTCAAGTACTGGATCAAAGTCAATGTAAGGAGAAACAACGGAATGATAGTACGTAAAATGCACATTGATACCAAGAATGAACGTAGGGAAATGTTTCATGAAAAACAACTAGATACGGGTGTGAAAAAGTCTTTCCAGCTTGAACTGAAAATCAAGTATACCATTGGAGGTCGTAGGAATCTCAAGCCAACGATACGGCAAGAAAACAAATTAATGCAACCGAATAAAATAGACTCATCTGATAGAAAACGAAGGGAAGATGGAAGAAGCATTGTTGTGTTCCAAATCGTCGGTTGTCATGTTTTATCAATCCCGAGCAAATTGTACTTGAAATATTCTAAATAGCCTAATACTTTCCGGACAGAATCACATAGTAAACGTAGATTAAGCCATGTACGTCATCATTTGTATCAAATGATTAATCTACTTTGTCTTAGCATTAAATTGAATTTTCAATAGAAAATTTGATTGCTCTTCCAGTCGATTGAATATCCAAGACTCCATTAGAATCATATTGAATAGAACCGTCACCTCATTATATAGATGGATACAGGTTCATAAATATTGGATCTCATGATATATCCCGAATTGACATCATGCATTGTTTAAGAACAATGACGATAAAAGACAGCTGATGATAAAAATAGGACAGCTCATGAAAATTCGATATTATCATTCAAGGGTAGTTGAAAAATGATATTGCTCCATAAAAATCATGTTCCATCAAATACGTACCTTTTTTTTTTGTTTTCTTAATTATTCATATAGTCTTTAATCTTATTACTGGAAAGACAATATTCTATACTAAGCAACAGAAAGTTTTCACACACACAGACCAAAGAGTAGATACACGTATACGAAGTGTGATATCTTGGTTTTGGGAATCAACTAAGATAATGTATATCTATAACTATTTAGGATGTTTGGCAAGGGATATGAACCCAAGCAGAAAATGAACCAATTTACAGCAAAGTTTCTCATTTGGTAGAAAGTAATATCAAAACAGAGTTTTCCATTCATTCAAAACGGCTGAATACTTTCCAGAAACATATATACACATGTATACAAACACCAATTAACAATTTTCTGCACATGTTTTGCATCAACTAGTCCATTTCATGGATCCGCCCAATCAATTGTTTTCCAATTTTTCTCCATGATATTTCATTGTTAATGGTGTATATCATTGATCAAAGCGAGGCACTGAATCTCTGAAATACAAACAATTTGTTTTTTTTTCGGTCTGTTAAAACTCAAAGACCTCATTGGAAACCTATCGAATTGACCCGTCACCTAATTACCCGGTTTTGTTTGAAATGATTTGGGTTCAAGATACCAATAATTTAACTTTGGGGCCAATAAATGAGAAGAAAGAAACATGGGAAAATAATTCAATCAAAGTTCGTTGACTCACTTGCATTCGGGGAAAGGGTAAAATATGAGGTTATTGAATCGGAGAAGCAGTTTAAAGTAACACTACACGTGTAGGAGAGGGGAAATCAATGGCAATAGACGATATACTGTACCAAATTGTGTATTACAAAGTAATCAGTTTTGCTCCAGAAATTCCGGATAAAACAACGAGAGCATTAATTCAACTTTGAAGCCAAATAACAAAGGATAATTCAAAGATTTTTCAGAAAAGAACAAGACAATATACGAGGTCAGTTTGGAAAGTATCAAACCATTAATAATTGAATCAATATCAGAAATTATTTGCTACCAGCAGGGATCATTGTATCTCCTTATGGATATGATGCTGCATGTTTCTCCTTTTGATGGTAGGATAGTCAGAGCATTCACATTGTTGAAAACCTATCTGCATTTTTATCGGGGTCAAAAATGTTTCAACATTTTCAGTCTGTATACAAGTAAAGCAGATCTCATAAGCCTTCATCTGTAAAAGAGCTCTCGTCACACCTATCTTGCACTAGTCACAAACTATCTTTTAAACACAACTACGTCATCTATCCCGTAGCAACCTCTACTTTTCGACTTGTGGTATCAAAGTTCAGGATGAAAAGTTTGATACTTGACTGAAATATTTGAATATATCCAAATATATTAGACCAAATGGAGGTCGAAATTATGAATGTTCCATAATTGGCTATCCTTATTAGCGATATTATTATGAAGATAATTAGTGCCCTCAGATTTTCCATATCTGAAACGCATAAGCGACATGCACCTTAAGTAGTGTCACTAATCTCTCCACAAACAAGTTTATCCATAACTCCATGCAAATGTACGTATTTTGTACACAGGTAAGATTGGTTCTGCAGATATATTGTTTTGAAAAATCCGAACACACACATATATATATATATATATATATATATATATATATATATATTTGTGTGTGTGTGTATATGTGTGTATGTATGTGTGTTTGTATATGTGTGTGTGTGTTCAAACCATTTCGTACATACAAATAATAGTTACTATAGTGACAGCTAAACTTTCAATCTTCAGTACACAACAATTCAAGACAAGCCATGCCAAATAGACTTGCAGGATACTTGGTGGATGGCAAAATTTAACGTCATGTACAGTGGTGAACTAATGACAATGACAATACTTTTTTCTTGAATATGGCAACTGAAAGCAAAAAATATAACACAATTATTCATCCACTTTTTGAGATGAGGTATCATTATTATTTCTATTATTATTCTACGCAGCTACCTTTCCCGAACCAAAAAAGCCACTGAGTTATCGAACACCACGAACTGTGTATACTCAAAACCGTGCAGTTGCATGTAATCTGATGGTTCTAGTTTCAATCCCAGTGTGAGACAATAATAATACTACTGATGCTTAGAGGGGAGTGCGGTCAATATTACCCCGTCGGTTAAATGAGGGGTTCAGTTCGTTATTTCCCTACACCTACCAGACGAAGGCCGTAGAGTCCAACGGCCAAAACGTTGTATGAAAACCAACCTAGATGAAGATGGTCCGAATGATAATAGGAATTATTGATCTATTATTACCCACCCCCATCACCAGAGTCGGGCACCCCTATTCAAAAATAGATATGCAACGCTCATTTGATTCTTGAATTGAGTTCTCTGGTAAATGGTGAATTATGCTCAATAGCATATTGTTTGATTCGGTCCTATTGACCATCCAGTTCTGTCTAAGGCAGGGGAAGAATACGTGCGTGTGTGTGTGTGTGTGTGTGTGTGTGTGTGTGTGTGTGTGTGTGTGTTTTATAAAACTAATTTGTTCCATGCAATGTATGTGCCAATCAGCACGTGGGAAATGTTAGTAATTCAAAATGGAAGTCTTTTTGCCGAGTCATTGCGATAGAGTAACGTAAAGCTGTGATGAAAATGATGACTTACTGATTTAGATTGATAGATAGATAGATAGGTAGATAGATAGATAGATAGATAGATAGATAGATGAATAAATACTGAGACTTACAGAACCAAGAGCAGAGAGGAGACGGTGGCAAAACATTTTGCATTTATTCCAGTGACTTTTTTGAATTTATCAAACAAATGTTTATAAATCAAACATAAAGCTGTCTTTTGATATCTTTTGGAAGATGATATTCCATATATATTCAAGTGGGAGAAATGAGACATAGCAGCTGATCCAAACTATAGAGTCAGCTGCAGCATCACTTAGAGATGGTTTTAAAATGTCGGAATACTTTAATCTACGCCAATCGACTAGTGTCTGTTGCTTCAATGAGGATAGTAAGAAAATATGAGTTGTACTACAACGATATTAAGGTAATATCTATTTATATGAAATGATATCATGGCAGTATAAATTGATTAACAGTTGGGGGGGCATAGTAAATTATCACAAGTTGAAGATGATATTAAATATGTCACTATATTCAAGTGTTAGTGCCAGTGCTATCACTATGAGTTGTTTCTGACAAAAGAAATGACTAGTTGAAATCATCCACAGTCTCTAAGATGAATAAGTACACACACACACACACATACGAGCACTCAAATAAATGAATACAAACACAGACTTTCGAACACACTATAAAAAGAATGAACAGAAGATATCTCCTTATATAATCTATATAATGTATGGTGACCAGATTTCGTGTTCTGGAAAATGAACCTCTACCGTATTTTATATGAACATTCACTGAATAAAAGATCACTATGAGACGTATTTATAAATGACTATTAAGCATCATGACCTGAGGCATGTTTAAGAAATGTTTTAGCGTTTTATTGAATAAAGAACGCAACTTAAGATACAAAAACCTTTTTTTATTGAGCTGAAGAAAGAAAGAATTCATTATAGCCTAATTAAATGTTTTGTAAAAAGCCCCACTGTCTGAGTTGAATCCACCTACAAATTATTTAGTATTTTTTTTGAAAAACTAATTCGCTAAAACACTTCCCGGGAATCAAATCTCTTCCCACTGAAAGTGTCAGTGGTTTATGCTCTTTGGTGTTGACGGTAGCCGAAAAATACGCAAATATAGATATACAGTTGGACAGCCGAGCCTTTGGCGAATTATATAGGGATGAATAGTTGAAATTTGTATGTAACTTTTCATTTTCTTTCTTTTTTTTTTTTTTCTTTTTTGATCTCAAGGACTGAATTCTGTCGATTTTGATAATGTATGGATAAATTTAAATGTATCATACTGTTTTCCGTCACAATATATATATATATATATATATATATATATATATATATATATATATATATATATATCATAGAACCACCTGTCCCTTTGGAGCTCTTGGTCTTTCAGCTTTTTGAAAGATTCAACGATATATAATGGACGTTTTCCTGATGCATTATTGTTAATATGGCAACGACAGGTTGTTAGGGAAGTGATAAATGATATCTGACTACCCCTGTTGTTTGAATAGATGAACTACTTTGCCTATTTCTGGCTGAAGTCACCAACAGAGAGACACATACGGATATGCAAGATACACCAAAAGGGCAGTTGTGATAGGTATTGGCCGATTTTATGTCGTTAGAGCTTCCAATCTATTGCTGACGACAGGGACTTCCTGTACGCATAAGATACTAAATGTGAATCATAATTCTCTTACACCATGATAAATGCCAAAGCTCTTTCTAAGAGTTTCTAAAAAAACATCTGTTTCTCAAAATGATATCTCCGAAAGTACCCCATGAATTTCAATCAAATAGACATTGAGGTAAGGGAAGCGTCGGTTGAATATCCAGGGACTCTTTCTGATTGATGGTTATTTCTTCCTTTTTTTTTCATACATTTGTGTATGCACACGTCGATCTCTGCAAGATTTATCAATAAGTTCTCAATGGTTTTGAAGCGTGTGCCATCTCATTCACTCATATGTAAGAATCACGATGAATAATCAATAGAATTATTACAAAGGATCACCAAAATTGTGGGTATCCGGGAGGAGAATATGTTTTGAAAGGTCGGGCTGATACCATGAGTTACTGCCCCTACTGAAACCAACAAAAAGCAGACCACCTGCAAACAAACATAAGTGCATTGTGATGGTGACCAGAAAGATTTAGTAAAGCAAACATTAGGCAATAATGTCAGCTGCACAGATAGGGATCAGACGTATATACACAGGTAAACTGGCCTTGATAACTTTGCTTTTTATCTGCTGAATTTGGCAGATTTTAGTCGATTAGATGAAAGCCGAATCTTTATGGTCAGAGTACAATGTCAGACGATTTCTGAATAGGCCCTGCTTGTTTGGGTCTTCTCATTAGGTTTGACGAGATAAAGACCACTCACCGACAAGGCATTGATGAGATGTGCTGACGTTGAAAGTATAAACCAATAGAACGTTTAGTGATACAGACTGCTGATAGCTTTAATCAAGGTGAAGTGAGGAATGCACTGCAATATCGGGCGTATAGAGAGGGAATGAAAACCGATGGCTGGAGGACCCGTTGATCGAAAACATTTGCTGTGTCAATTTCTGACTAAATTGGAATGATGGAGACAATATGCGCGTCAACGGTCAGTTAAAAACTCTGGAGACTTACCACAAAAATACAGAGTTAGGTAGCAGCGATGATGATCACTGGGTATTTCAGAATATTTTTGCTTCATTATTAACGTTTATTGGAATTATGAAATACATCCTTGATTAGTGGTTTTAATGTTCAAGTGTCGGGATCACACCTCATGATGTCATGATATTTTGAGGGCACTATATATATATATATATATATATATATATATATATATATATATATATATATATATATATATATGTGTGTGTGTATCTTTAAAAAAGTAAAGTGGAAAATGATAGCTGACTTTCTGTTATTCAATTGCATTTTTTTTCCTGAATTGACCAGTTTAGATAACCAGTGTCATGAACAACAACGTAGCGTATTGTGGTGACTGATTCAGTTGGTTTGGTGATAATTAGCGTCAGCTGCACACGTATATCCGTTGAACAACGTTAACAACAGGTAAAGCTCAGAAAACTTTCCGATTTCACGTTATATACATACATACATACATACTCACACACACACACATATATATATATATATGTATGCATAAATGTATTTCTCACCTACTGTTTCTGATGAAATATGGATATCATAACATGGGCATAATTCAACGAAATGTATATATTTGTTCACTTACATACACAATATACATCATGTTAACAAAGGTCAACTCTCACTGCCACGACATTTCATTCAGTAGTTATCTTGTTTGACAAACAGAAGTTCAATAAATTCAGCCTTTGGCTATGATTTATTATTATCGGCTTATGTCAATTTGGCCACGGCGCAAGTTTACATTTATTTAGATACATGAATTGTTGCTGAATATCTTTGTTTGGCATCTCTCTTCAAATAAAAGATGAGCTCAGGTATTCTTGATATGTGGGCAGCTATCATAGTGAAATTATGAAAATAGTGATTTCGTAAAATCTCTGCATATGTCCTGGATTCCTTAACAATTAAAGCTTTTGAAGATGACCATGACTTACATAATCAGTCTGAGCTTCTCTGGGTTCCAAAAGTACCATCTCAAACTACGTTGAACTTAATAGATGTCAAGTATATCATACCCCAGTGTTAGCAAAGTTTACTCTGTAGAGCTTGTTACAAGGCAACATCAAACACGATGGGATTTCAAGAAATCAATAGTTTCTCAATCTTACTGTGATGGCAAAACCGGCTCCTATGTGCATCACCAATTTTTAACCCGAATCCACAAACATTTATTTTGAGCTTTGAACGTGTCCAATACAGTTATTATGCCTAATCGAACTGGTTTCATAGATTTTAAGAGATCTCAACTTTTTCAGAAGGAAAATGAAAAGTACTACCACGTTTACGTATCCAGTCACTGACTAGTAAGTAGTTTTCGTCTAAATTGCTAATCTTTACCTTTAGGGTATTGTACCGCAAAAGTCAAATTCTTTAAATATTCTTTAGGGTGTCGTTGTAAGTCATTTGAAAACTACTAGATTGGCTCGAATGTTTACTGAAAACCTATTTAAAGACAATTCTCCTCCTTCATATATATATATATATATATATATATATATATATATATATATATATATATATATATATATATATATATATAGTTGTATCATCCGCAGACATCTTTGTATCATAACACATCAGTTTGGCTACAGTCTATCCAGTATATATATCTGTATATTATGGAGATGCAAATATTTGCTTTTTGTTTCAGGATAAATGGGTCATTAGATTGTACATCGAAAGGTTCTTGTTGAGATAAGATGAAGTTGTTTCATATTTTGACATCAGATAGCCAGGAATAGACCGGAAAATAAATACAAAACCTAACCAAATGAAACAGAGGGACGAATATGATTGATGCAAATGAATTGTATGAACTTTAATAACAAGGGACAAGATTATATTGAAAAAAAAAGTATTTGTGTGTGTAAAATGAATGATGCAATATTTGCCCTGCTGATCGCACTACAAACTTCAAACCGTTGATTCATTTCTTCCTTGTCTAGAAAGGTTCACTGTTTTTAACACTAAACTTATAAATAACTTTTCCAAATACCTTATTGTGTCATTTTAGTAACTTATTTCTCAAATCTGCTAATTTTTTTAATGCAATTTTCTTCAGTGTTTTTTTTTCTAATTTTTGCATGCACTTTGATATTATAATGCTCTCTGTGATTCTTCTCTCGTTGTGATTATAATTTGGTAACCATGTAACTGTTTCGGGGATTTAAAAACAAAACAGGCATAACAATTGGCATCCCCAGCAATGTTGATCCATCACAATATCCCCTTCAGCTATGATTTCAATACATAGCTGATTCAGTTCACTATTTGACTAAGGGTAGTACCACAAGGAATTGTATGGATTTGATTTAGTACGACACGATATATATTTTTTAATTCTATTATTACGTAGATTACCTTGGATAGAATCAGTAAGTATAACAACTGTTTGCACTTGTTGTTTGTGTCACTTCATATATATATATATATATATATATATATATATATATATATATATATATATATATATATATATATATATATATATATATATATATATATATATAATTGTGTCATCCAAAGAGGGCTGTTTCGTTGTATTACAACTCTTCAGTGTGGCTATAGACTATCCATCATCCATTACTACGAAATATGATCAAAACCTTCGCTTCAGACCCAGAGGCAGATATTACACACCTGCCCTACACGAAACTTGACGGTTAATACCAAAATAAGCAATGTATATTTACTTATGCATAAATCCCCATCCACCAAAGTGCTCTATTTCAGAGTTAGAAGAGCATTGCATATTGCAATAACATAGGAATGCCCCACTTGACAGTACTCAACCCTAAAGGAGGAAGCGTTAATTATGATAATAATCAATAATCGGCTCACCCACGGACTGCTTATTCGTGGTATAACGACTTATCAGTCTGGCTATACACTATACAACTTCTAGTACAATATACGATACACATGAACAAGTTATAACGACTTTC
This sequence comes from Thysanoteuthis rhombus, assembly GCA_963457665.1. Classification (NCBI taxonomy): domain Eukaryota; kingdom Metazoa; phylum Mollusca; class Cephalopoda; order Oegopsida; family Thysanoteuthidae; genus Thysanoteuthis; species Thysanoteuthis major. Next base: position 3,478,728 of record OY735240.1, read on the forward strand.
TGTGTTTTATTACTGGCAAGGGACCTTACTAGACAGCCAAATATATCACACCTTGGACAAATGTTTACCTCTGCTTCTAGAGCCATTTATCTATGACTATTCTTATCTGGGGTGAAGATAGATGCTTCCATTTACTAGTTTGGTTCACTTCTAATTAGGAATTGGCGGGAGAGGCGTTGATTAGACTGACACGTTTCTCTATTAACAATTTCAAGTCATAGAATGTGAGATGACGGATACATTTGATCGTGAGAAATCTTCTTACTGATATGTACACACCTCATATACTAACATTTTAATAGCTGGAGTTCAAGTTCATACATACGCACACACACATACACACATATATATATACATATATATATATACGATTGTCTACCATGACAAGGTGTAATATCAACTCAACTTGTATAGCAAATTGGTATAATTGACTTATCCATATATACATAGAGATAGGGAGGGACAGAAGGGGGAATTGAATGTATAATATAGACTAACAAAGGTTAAAAGCAATTATATTCTTACATATAAACTTTTCCAAATTATTGTCAGTTCAATCGATTATTTCACAATATCTGTAAGCACAATCTGAGTAATCCTTTCAGCGTTTTTCAGATTTTACACACAACTGAATATGACAGCTCTATGTGTGAATTTGTTTTGTTCCAAGCATTAGTTATTCACTTTGGACTGATTTGGGGATTTAACAACAAAATAGTTGTAATGATACGGCTCCACAGCAGAATCAATTAAACTGTCTCTTTTTTCAAGCAATCTTTTTAACATATAGCTGCGTTGTATTATTTATAACGTCGTGTCATAATTCATGCAGTTTAATATTTTGTATTGAATACTCATCAAATTGTGTTGAATAAGGATGCTATTTGCTTCATTTATTCCTTTAAAACAAAGGGTTCGCATAGGTTACACAAATGAGTGTATCTAACGATGAAGGATCATTTATCCTAAGAACAACCGATGAAACACTTCTCTCATGTCACTTTTATTGACTGAATAATGAATCAATTGTGGCAGTTTTCATCTTGAACTTCTTGCGAATCATTTATGATATCTCCTTTAAGTATCTTAGTTGAATAGAAATTCTATTAACATATTCAACCAAAAATCTGACAAATAATTTTAAAAATCATCATCAATACAATATTTGATAGCGTGGATGATAATGATATCTTGCATACATTCAGAAAAAAACAGACTCTTGAAACAAAACTACTTTATTCTTCTTTGAAAGTCATTGCACAGTGACCTAAAAATACGCATGAGACTTTTCACAAGATTCAACTATTTTTTTTACAAAACATGTAAACAGAGTTTATCCGTGCTTTGTCAAAAGAAAATGGCTGTGGTTTCCTATTTTATATCAAATATCTCTCTCTTTCCAATGGGATAAAGATTTAGACGTTATGATAAATTCCATATGATAACTGAGTTTTTTCATAAGGTTGTGTCGTAACACGGACAATTTGCAAAATTTGAGCGCATGTACAGCTTTGTCTTCCAGGGCATCTCCAAGAAGGGGAAAATCCATAACACGAACCATCTCCAACTGAAAAACATTCACAACCGGAAGTGAATTATTAATAAAAAAAATGTTTGCATGAAGTTTGAGGGTAACTTTTGTATACAATCGGAGATATCTTTAAAAAAAAAACACTCTATTAATGCCAAAACAAGGCCTCTGCTGTTTCATTAGGAAATTTTCGAGAGCATTAATGTGCAAACACACCTAGGTCTTTCTAAATTACAAAACTTCAACTCTTCATTGGACTTTTTTTCGGAGTTCTTAACACTTCAAATCAAAGGTTTAACTACGAGTATCAGAATGCAATGCACAGGAAAGTGAGGAGTAGAATCGCCAGTAGCTCAAAATCCTCTCTATTTCGCAGAAATCGATGATTACTTCAGAGACTACGTGTATTGCCCAAAGTGAAATCACCTTTCTCAACCTTTTCTACGACATTATGATACATTATATTGCCTGAAATCACGGAGAGAGAATACTGCTTGATATCTTCCGACAATGTCTAATGAAATTTTATAATAACCATTGCTGAGTTCGATTCCCAGTTTTTTAGTAGAGAGGGTCCCGAGCTAGGCATCGTCAGTTGCTTTTATTCTGAGTCCAACGTGATGGTGCATGATCTTCTGGCAAAGAAGAATGCATAATTAGTCGAGCAAAGGATTTATGTGGTTGATTTTATGCATTTTCACGATGGTTTTTCTACATATGTAATCTCCTGTACAAAATAACCAAAGACTTTTCCAGGCAAACAGGCTGAATTCAGTGAAAGCCATGCTGTTATTGGTCCAGTAGGAAAGTTTCTAACGTCAGGATCAAGTGACTCATCCTGGTCATTTTGGGTCGCTTTCATCCTTAAAACGACGAGGACTGTGCAAGGTCTGCCAGGCAAAATCTTTCTGGTAATGAGGGACTGAATGAAATGATTGCGTATATATATATTGAAATCTATCATCAGTCATTCAACAAAGATTAATGTCCGTCCATTTGAACGATGGAAATGCATTTGTTTTTTTTTTACCCTTGTACAGGAATAATAAAAAATTTCTCTGGCTTAAAAAGCATCTATTAAAATTTAGTAATTGTCATGCCATTGATTTTCCTGTAAGGAATTTTGCTACATTTGACAGTGACCCACCCTGGTCATCTGTGGGGCTTCATTTTTGGAAGGAACTGTAATTCGACGAAAGGTAATTACGGTCTGCTAAGTAAGATCAATGTCTGAATGGTCTACGAAACGAATCAAAGGATTGATTATACATTCAAATATAGTATCGATTTGTCGATTATCATAAATGCCTGGTCATAAAGACGTTGGAAATCAAAATGCATTTGTATCTTCCTGATTAATCATATTCAATGGGTGATTTTGTTATTCATTTCTCTTTACAGATTTCTGCAAGATGAACATTCCTGTCTGTCTCTGTCTCTGTCTCTGTCTGTCTCTGTCTGTCTCTGTCTGTCTGTCTCCCCCCCCCAGCAGGATTTATCAAAATTTTCATTAGTAACGCCACTAATTGTTAAGTAAGACAGTGGCCCACGTTTCGATAAAGGTGATCCATTAGATAATCGAGTATGACTCTATCCTTCGGACGGACAGGAAGTAATGGAATGGTCGCCCTGTCTGTTAAGATCAATGTTAGAACATTCAACCAAATGAAAACAAAAGTGATTGATTATCCATTGAAGACTTACATCAATCGATCATTTAACAGAAATACCTGTCCACAGAAACAGTTGACCTGTTCTAAATGCATTATTGACTTCCTGCACATGGATTATCACACACGGCTGCCTTTTAGATAATTAGCCAGAGCATCGCTAAGTTGGAAAGGCTACCCTATCAGTTGCACGTTCAATCCCTGCAGCATACCAATTTTCTTCAAATGTTTATTGTTTTTACGATGTTGACAACGAGTTATATGAACCGTGTAACGACGGGCTATCATCTCAAATGAGTTTTCACATAAAACAACGCAATTTATAGTTCATTATGTCAGACCAAACATGTCAATCTATTGGAAGAGACTAATAGACCAGAAAAAAGTGAGATGAGGATTCAGGTTGGAAGCAGTTATTGAAAACTCTGCAACACCAGTGACTTAATGACGAGAACATGGCTACATTTGAGCAGCTAATCGCTGGGTGGCAGGTTCGATTCTTGTAACGTACCTATTCTCTTTATTCAGTTATTCTAATTACTTCGTCTAGGGCATGCGATACATTAACTGTGTGACAATGGGATATTATTATTTTCACTAATAAAATACAATTTATAATTCATTTATATATATATATATATATATGTGTGTGTGTGTGTGTGTGTGTGCATGTGCATGTATATAAGCAAGTTCTTGCAGGGAAAATTCCTAAGATCTGAAAATTTTGGTGAGTACGGAAGCATTGCTCTTTGGGGTCACGTTACTTTCGACCAGTTACTTCCAAATGTTGTCTTCATTTAGCTATTATATATATATATATATATATATATATATATATATATATATATATATATATATATATATATATATATACACACACACGCTTATGTTTTATTATTGAGGATGTCTATTTTCCTCTCCTTGTTTAATTATTGATGGCTGGTTGTTATACATTATTTTGTATGTTTCAAGCACGTTATTATTCAGTATGCTATCAATCCCCCAGCTCACATTGGTATGTCCCCTCCCGGGGAATCAAGCAATATGAGCTTTCAACTCAGATGTTGAAATACTAAGCAAAAAAGAACATAAATGACCAAACGATACTTCCTTTTTCACAAAACATCCATAAATCAATATATAATACAGTAATAGAAGATCTCAGTCATAATTGAAAGATTGGTTCGGGATGTCTGTCAATACTTGGTTTAACATCTTCTGATATCAATGACTGCCTGAGCGGAACCAGTTTATAGAACCTCTGTGTGATGGACACCCTCTAGATGTGAATAGATCGTAGATTGAAGCTTAGTCTAATTGCTTTGCAGCAAGTTGGCAATCCTCTGAACTATGCCTTTTGCTTAATGGAGTTCATTTTCAATGAGCTACCAAGCCAGGAAAGCACAAAAGATTTTGCGTTGACCTGCAGGAGCGTAATTTCCAAATAACCACCTCTTAAATGACAGTTTTTTTTATGGTTTTATGCCCGTTTAATCCTCTTCTAAACTCTGAGCATTGTCTTCTGATAGGAATACACATGCTGTCATCAGGAAACGGCACTTTGGGCCAGTTCAAGCGGTTTCGATGCATCTCATCGATGAAAGGAGGATTGATTCTTGGTATTTTGCAGATGTTCCAAAAAGTGCATAATGATCCTTGATACCCTCATTCCTGCCTCAGAACGCTTGTTGGTATGTCGGGAACTTAGAAATAGTACCAATATATTAGGCTCTGGGTTGATAGGGTTTGTTTTTTTTTTCAGAGTCAAATGTTTCACAGGGTTTTAACCTTTCCTAACCAAGACTACAGAGTTCCTGGCACAGATTGGACAACTTCACTGAAGTGGGTGAAAGTTAAAATAAACTGGCAGTTTCAGTATATCTCGGAATTTTTTAGATGAGGTATTACTATTATTTTTATTGATATTCGGACCAGTGTGAGACAGTGTAACAATACTACTAACGCTAAAGAGGGGAGTACGGTCAATATACCCCCGTCGGATAAATAAAGGGTTCGGTTCGTTACTTCCCAAATCTACCAGATGATACCTGACAAAGGCTGTAGAGTGCAACAGCCGAAACGATGTATGAAAAACAACAAAGATGAGGATGGTCCGAATATCAATAGAAATGACTGTTTCATATAACGAAGGATTTTATGGGAATGCTCTACTTTTGGAAAGCAGGAGACACACACATGTATATGCTTGCACATACACACACACAAACACACACACATATATATATATATATATATATACATATATATATATATATATATATGTGTGTGTGTGTGTGTGTGTGTGTGTGTGTGTGAGTGTGTATGTAGGGCATAAATTATAATTTTGTGTTTTATTATCTACTTCTTGACTTTTTGAATAATTCTAATCTTATTGGCAGTGTTACAATGTATTTTCCAAGTGAAATAGGAGGGACAATTAATTTGTTAAATGTTTATTTCACAAATAATTGAAGACAAAAAAAATATCATTAACTCATTTCTCACTCGTAAATAGAGCGTTAATTCCATTTTTAGGAGATACGTTTCTTAATTCACATTTTCATTCTTCAACAATAAGCACAGAAATGAAACATCATCTTGATTGCTAGAAGGCAACTGACACTCTGGCACTAATGAAATATACGCAAAACAAATTGTGCAAAAGTTTCTTCTACATTGAAAATTAAAAGTTAAAAACCAGGTTTTGATGGGAACTTTTCCACACATCTAAATAAATGTTAAAAATCAAAATAATGAAAATCCGAACTCTAACGGTGACTTTTGACTCTGAGTGATTCATGCCAAAAAGCAGTTGCCAGACGAATATCTGTTTTTAGTTTCACCTACGAAGATTCTTTTTGAAACTCATGTCTGCATTTCGATTTCAGTTGAAAGTTAGTTTGATGAGGAAGAGTTGCTTGGCCCAGACCGAAAACACGTGTTCTTACGAGCCTAAAAGTTTGATGCCCTAGAAACAAAGAACCAATTAATTATACTAATGCAATATATTTGTTTCAGGCATATCAATACATGGCAGAGATTGCTGTTTTACCCACTGGTAGACACCATATGATACAAAGAGTGTCGTCGATAAGGGGCTAGACTAAGCATTTTGTTATCCTGGAGTGTCCAATCGATATTTCCCTCTCAACGTTGTGGATGTTGCTGGAAAAGAAAATGGAGCGATATGCGTTGTATCACTGGACTGCAGAAGCTTCCTGAGTTAATCAAAGTTAGATCATAGCAGTCTTAGTGGATACCACTCCCTGGCTTTTTTCCTAGAGGGGCATTAAATCACTGATAGGGAGTCTTATTTGCCTCACTATTCACTCATGTCTGGGAGGAAGGAGGAGACAATATTGCAGATGATGCTGCTAATCGTTAATCAACCCGTGCCTTCTAGCAAAATAGAGAAATTATTTTTTTTTTGTTGTCCTCGAGAGTATGGGAGAACACAATCATCAATGCCTTAATTGTTCCATCATGCTCTCTGTAAAAACTGAGATAACCAAGAAAATATTGTTACAATCAACATTGAAACTTCAATTAAGCTAACATGATTGTCAAGTGTGACTTCTTATAGTAACTTGATTTGTATAACTTGAAAATTGGCAAAGACTACTCCTCCTATCCTTTGAGCAATTTATCTTGCCATTTGATCGACTAAGTTAACAAAGGGACTATTCAAGCCATGGATTTTAGGCCTGCATTTTGAATTTCAATGATTGTCATGTGTTACTTTCCTTGTTTGAATTGGTCAGAAAACAACCAGAGACATATGATCATTTATTCGTGAATGTGATTCAATTTCACTGCATCAATGGTATGAATGAAATATCAGTTCTGTCTTTTAGCTGACAGGAGAAACTTGCACATTGATATTTATCATATAAATGCTTTCTCAATATTGCAGGTTGTATCACAACTAGTTAAAAGTAGTTCAAATCAATTTGCTTTGATTCATTTTTTCAAGTAAAGGATTTACTCACATGGTTGCATTTTCAATTGCTGATTCAACGTCAGTAAGCAGTATTTCACTGTTAATTATCAGTAGATCTTTAGCTCCTAACCGAAACACTTTCAGTCAAAGAAGCCACACAAATTCCAAGAACGATTTAAACTAATATTTTTCTTGGTTTTATCTTCATCAATTCTTTCTTAACAATTGCAGCCATCCAACCATGATTAGATTCACACAAATATTCCTCTTGTCGCAATAATAGTAACTTAACAGCCGTTAATAAACCCCGAAGACCGGATGTATTTCATAGTACTGTTCAATTTTTAGATACAGAATACCTTCGGTGAATAACAGCGTATTTTTGTATTAAAGCTGATACTTTTTGACAGGATATATATCGTTTAGGAATCATCTATTTGAAGATTCTCTAAGGTGGGGACGCTGCTTATTTGAATGTCGAACTGCTACAGCCGTAATTACAACATATAATTAACAATAGCAAAACACAGCATTCAGTAACAAGCTTGAAAGTCAGATTATAGAGGCAACTATTCTTTTCATCTGTTGAGATCACGCACTTTCGGTGTTGGCACTTTATCTTCAAGTTAACATCTACAAATAAGTTAAAAGGAAATATATTTAACTACCACGAAACATCTAAATTATCCAGATGTATATATGATTTCTACGAAACATATTGCACATCAATAATGAATTAAATGTAACGTTAATCATCAACATTTATTTTTTTGGAATTTTATTTATGCAATCCGTATAAATCAAATATTTTAAAAAAATATTTCTAAAACAAATATCTTTTTCAATCATCTACACATTGCAATTTCCGACATTTATATGCAAAAATAAAAAAAATCTAAATCAGAAATTCCCGGAAAGGTATCTGACTAAATTTCAATATGTCTGTCAGTGATAGCAATTGATGCAAGGATACCAGGGTTGTAAAAATTCAACACAATTCAATCCGTTCCTTTTTGAGCTTCCTCTTCGTAGTCACAGGAACCAGCAGTAACAAAATTCTGATGTTTGTCTATAGTGAAATAAATAATAAGTTGCCAGACTCAGGGTCACTCAATTTTATGAGCCCAAATTTCGTTTCTAAACAAGAACATCCTCGAAGGCAAAAAGGCACTTAAATGTCCACATTTGAAATAATTATTGATATCATCAATCATTTCTCCAAAGTTGTATGAGAACAGGAAATAAGAGTTTATTGAATTTAATCAAATCTTGAATAGTAATGGCAATAGAACTAACAATGGACAGAACAAATATATTGACCAGACACCATTTACTATCTGATTTAAAGAGCAACAATTTGATTAATTTCCGTCTTTTTCTAATATATTTTTGTTCCGACAAGATAAATAAATGAAAGTCTATGAGTCTGTTTTAATTTCTGAAATGAGGAATTATCATTTTATACAGATTTCTCAGACTATCCAACAGTACAGAATTCCTATAAAAATGTTTCGTAAGCAGAAATGGCGTTGAGCGAAGTAACGATCGTCTTTCATTAATTTGGGAAATTTTTTTTGTTGATTGTAGGAATTTGATCGGTCGATTAGTAAAGGGTCTTGGATGAATGAGTGATAGGAAGATATTTGTGCAAAACATAGGCAATTCTGCTTTCCATCTGTATTTGTTGGGCAGGATTTTGAAGGTTTTACAATACCCGCATATGACTGTGTCTGTACACACGTGACTTGAATAAATTATATTAATGACACGATGTATATTAGCAGAGCGCCATGACCGGTATAAGGATGGGAGAGGAGAGAGTTATATAGAATCTGTATTATATGCTGCAAGAATCTCCCCTGATCTAGGCTCATTAAAAATTTCAAATTCTCATCAAGAAAATATGTGGTCTCAGTATATAGTTTGCTCAATCATTTGAAAAAAGGAAATTACCGGTTGTAATACTGCAATAAATCAGAAATCAAATCTTCAAATAAATTGAAAAAAACTTCATGTCATACAAAAAACATGACTCTAAAATGTTAATGATAACAGAAGTCCATGTATTAAGATTTTTTTTGTATCCGTTTTCAATTGTAGTCTTAAACACGGGATTGAAATAAACTTCAACCACTGAACACTGGGATCTACAAAATGGATTCCTCAGGGTCAGGAAAGGAACTATATCATAGAAAGAGTGAGATGATGTGACAATCGGGACTAATTCTGAAGAGTTTTGTATAGTCCCGCTCAAAAGCAAAACAAACAAAAAAAGAAGTGGTATCCCTACGAGAAGACCAAAGTCCAATAATTCTATGATCCGCACTCTAAGTTGTGATAATTAGCGGTAGGTCAGAGATTCTTGCAACGTGTCCATCCCATTGCTATTTGAGTTTTCAAACAATTTTTATGATGTCCTTTATCCTTGTTTACTCTGATATACTGTGCCGTCTTCTGATTACTCCATGTGCACGTTGCATGGTTCTCAATTTGAGAGTTAATCTCTTGGTTAAATTCAATATTTCGGCTCCAAAGGTTATTTAGTAAAAGCCCTTCCCTCGTGGAATTCGGTCATATTGCTTATTTCAAAGTATGAAATCAAATTTGGTGGAGCAATTGTTTGACCGATCTAGCAGGTTCATCTAGAGAGGGTAAAACTTTGGATTCGAAAAATTACATCAGGTTTCCATTTGAGAATCAACTAATCGACTTTCGCCAATAAAATGCCAATTTTTGTTTTTTCTTTTCAATATAAACTGACTGAACAAAGGTGGACAAAAGTAAAAGAAAAAACAATGGAGAAGAATCGACCACAAACTTCAAATTGCCGTGTAATTCTTGTTATCAAGGCCACGTTTCTATAACAGATGCTTCTATACCAAATTGACTTATTGAAGAACGTTTGTTTGGAGGAGGCACTGGAGCAACCCAAAATGCTCAGTGTATTTAATGGATAGATTATCTAAACCAAAGAAATTGGCGGAAATAGATTGAAACGTTTAGAGATGATGACTTCAGCTTCAGTGATTTGCCACAATGAAGTCATTTTGGAAGGGGTAACGATGTCCTGCATTTGTGTGAACTTCATAGGAAGAGTTCTGTTTCAGATGAAAAGTTGGCTCAATCACTGAATGCAAATCATTCAACGGTTCATTTACAACAACTTGGAAGAGTGCCTAAACTTGGAAAATTGGGTTCTCCATGATTTCACAGGAGCTAAACGTAAGGGAGAAAATCGACATATACACCCCACTCTCCTACATTCATCTCGACATGAGTGTTTATGTGTCTGCATGTGTAAACACATGTTCACATGTATGTGTGTACACGTGTCTTCTTATAAGTAGATATCTTTGCATGTATATGTTTGTACATACTGGTATTTATATAGGGGTTTGTCTTTGTGTACGTATACGTGTGTAGATGAGGATGGATGTTAGCCTGTTGTAAGATTTATCGCCAAATGTCGTCTTCGGGGAATGCCAGGTAAAGCATTCCAATGATTAGTAATTCCTCAGAAGAATCCTTGGCTATCAGACCAAAAAAGTATGAAAATCATTTAATTTGCTCTTTATAAGTTTACATCAACACACAGGCGCACATTTCTTATGGTTACCTAGAATTTGGTCGAAAAAAAAACGATTAGAATACGTTGGATCGATTATATCCACTTTCTAAAAATTGAATGAAAATCATATATAGCTACGATACCGAAAGGGAGGTAAGTGTGTAGGTTATTGATAAAGTATGTAAATGAGAAATGGTGTGGGAGAACAGGCAAGCAAGAGTGATTGCATTAATGCAAAATGTTGCATCAATGTTTAAAAATATTTTAAAATCAGAACAAATGATATGAGATTCGGTCCAAAATTCGATATTTGTCAATATCATAAGCTCACACAAAATGATATCGTGATTCATACAGGAATTATAGAATATTGTGCAGACAGAGGGACAAATGAGAGTCAATATATGCATCTTCAAATCAAGTAACACACACACACACACACACACACACACACATATATATATATATATATATATATATATATATATATATTGCATTCAATCATGTAGGAACTGCTATTTGTAATGATCTCCCGTTATTATAAATGAACGTATAGTTCGGCCAAGTGGACGTTGATAAGATGAACGATCAAATAAATGGGTTTTCAGCTGGAATTTAACCTGCAACTGATATGGCAGCCACTCCAACATTGCTCTTTCCATTGAGCTAAACAGTCGCAGGTAAATGCTTGAAGAACTGTTTTTATTACTTATATTCGCTTTTTCTGTTCCTCTGAATGAAACGACTACACTATTAAGAAACAAACATATGATACGATCAGAATATTATAAATTGAGATATCTCGTATTGAATGTTTTTACATATATATATATATATATATATATATATATATATATATATATATATGATTATAAATTGCAATATATAAAATACATATCTACTTCGAAGGATCATCGTCATTACTCAGTTGATATATCACTACCCTAGACAACGTAAATAGAATGGATAATTAAATCGAACCTGCCTCTATTAGGGTAGCCGCTCCCATGTAGCAATACCATAGAGCTAAGCAGACGTAGGTTTCAAGTTTGATTCCTAAAGCAATCTCGTTTTCGTTGATTGTGTCTTCTATTAAAGCTGTTTAGGTTGAGTGATATCCTAACCATGTAATGGCGGGACTAAGTCTGAATAACCGTTTTTTATATAATATAATACAATTTATCATCATTTTGTCGGATGACATATATATATTTAGATGTTGTTTTTTTTTTATAGTGATATTTGGATTTTAGCTCAGCTCATCGCTCAAAAGGTGATGAAACTGACGATTGCTAAATATTGATATTGAAAATGCCAAGTCGTATTCCTTGCTGAAACTTAATTGAATATTTGGTTGTCTGTTTGAAGGACGGTGCTGAGAGTGAAAACGTCTTTTTGGAGAACACTCAGCGATGGGAACATGCAATTGAAAGCCACGGGCTTAGCAGGAAAATTATGTATAGTGGATTGGAAAATAGAGGGAAATCACATTATAAAAAGACACTCTCGATCTAACTAGCTGGCTAGCTGCAGTAAATGTGTCGGGGTGTGTCTTTTTAGGGATGCCAGTGTCTGAGTGGTTGCTCAGATATAACATTCGTGTATTTAAACACTTACTTAAGAATTTTACACGCACAGGTACACACACTTACCCATTTCACACACGTCAATAATCACCCAACATAGCTTAATAGTGGGTATCAATCGAATCGCCATAAATATGCATTAGGATTTAGAAGTTGACTGCAACGTAAACACCTAGAAAATTAAATGTTGGTCGAATGTGACCGTCGAAACGAGCATTATCTCCGACTTTGACTCGTTGGGGACAGTTATTGTTCTTGTCTAAGCTGTCGCCCTATTTTTCATCTTCCTCATCTTGTCATGTAGCTGATGGCTCCTTTGATCGTTCCATTTAGTCCTAAGCAATGCTTATTCAAGTACGTATCCAATAAAATTAGCAACAGAATAGAAACATCAATGAAATATAAACCTAAAATTCAAACTCACCCTCACTAACACACACGTACACATACATTCACACCCACAACACAAGGGAGATTTAACCAATTGTTGACCTAAACCATGTGAGCTTCAAATGCTGATATCATTGCAAGCATCATAATACATACATACATACATACATATATATATATATATATATATATATATATATATATATATATATATATATACACTCACACGATTGGGAACATTTTTTACATCTAAGGATTAATAAACCTTACCTCTAAACACTTTACTCCCGAGTCTGTTTCACTCTTTACAGTACATATTATATATATATATATATATATATATATATATATATATATATATATATATATATGTATGTATAAATTGAATACATTGATTAATTTCGTTTATCATACCTTCGTTCTGTTTTATTGCTGGATAAAATGTAATGATGTTGTGTGTCTACTTGATTTATCGTCTGTATTTTAAGTATCGAGCAATGTTAGAAAAAAGGCTTTTCAGAATACTATTCACGATGGTATGTCTCTCTCTATATATCTTTCCATCCTTTTCTCTCTCGTTCACACGCACACACACACACACACACACACACACACATATATATATATATATATATATATATATATATATATATATATATATATATATATAGAGAGAGAGAGAGAGAGATAGTGTGATAGATAGATTGTTGAAAATGACAAATGGAAACTTACAAGAAAAATTTGGAAGAGAGGTCTTAAAAATCGAATTTTTAAAATATTTTTACCCCGGCTCCAACTGGGGCCAGCCATTCCTTGCATAGAAAAATATTTGTAGTAGTTCACAGAGAAAATATTTTGGGAGGTTTACTAAGAAAAATATGCTGTTTCCAAATCGTTGGTGGAGAGGATTATGTGAATATTCCTATGTTCGGTTATTTGATAGGAGCGGGAGGTGATGTGTTTGTATCTCCGTAATTGAGGGTGACATTTGGTTTGGAATGAGATCGGCCTATGTGAGGGAGGGTCAGGGGTTATATGTTTCCTATATCCGTGGGTGTTTTGCGTGTCTTCGATAAGAAAAGCAGTGATGGGCAAGAATGCTCATATCACAGGAAAAGGTGGATTTAGCTTTTTTGTTCAAAGATAGAGATGCGGTGTGGTGCATTTAACAGATAGGTGTTGGTATATTTGGGGCAGGTTGGAAGTGGGTGTTTTTTTTTTTGTTTGTTTTTTTTTAGTCATTCTGTTTGTCAATTTTTTTTCCCTTTTTCTCGATGAGTCAGAGAGGTAAAGTGGTTGCATCCAGTTCGGGCTGCTGTGTTCAAATCAACTGTTGAGCCATGTCGAAGAGTTCCATAATGGTACTTAATGTCCCCCACTCCATCAGTAATCAACACACTAATCAAGATTAGGGAAGATATTGTTGAGTACAAGGGTTTACGTCTCAATCACGTTGTTCTAGTCTTGTAAGATCACCAAGGTTAAGCAAAATCGAGCCTGGTCAGTACTTAAATAGGTGACCGTAAATCAAACAATGCTTCGACGGGCCTGGCAAGCCTGTCTAAAATGAATTACGAATAACTGCTTATGCGTATGTAATCCTGCAAAACCAGCAATGAGGGTGAAAGCAGACCATGATAATAGATACATTCATACTGTTGTAAAATTTCTGGGGGTAAGACATCCCCCAACGTATGAGTAAAAATCAGAGCAGTTCAAGTCTTTTAGCTCTGTAATGTATCATTTTTTGATATGCAGTGCAGTGGATATTGATATTTGCTCACAACATATCAATCAACGACTGAATAAAATGCTGTATGACAGTGTACGACCCAACACTATTCAATTAATAGTATGCTCTTGGAGATTAGGTGCAAAATGTATTGCAGCATTCCTTATTTTCATCTGACATGTTTCGTACAGATTATCATCCTTGGAAGTATTTTCTTCATCCTCATCAGATAAAATTCAATAATAATAATGATAAATTGAATAAGATGCTATCTTAGAATATGTCAGGATAAGTGTAGCGTATATTAATTGCCGAGAGGGAAATGGAAAGATTCAAAGAAAATTAGACTTAATTGAATTACAAACCCGTTCAAATATAACAAAGGTTGAGAAGACTACATTTGTAAACCCCAACATCGATTAATTTAACTTGGGTTCTCTTCCTTTGTTGTCTTCAGCAACGCACATAAGATGTTTAACTTCCATCCACTTTTCAAGTATTTCACTCTTTGCCCATCTCCACATCTAATTTGGGTTGCATCATCTTAATGATTACTAGCGTGTGAAATAATTAAACACAGTGCAGTCTGAACACATCTTATTAAATGGTACTGTTACAGCGTGTTGTTACAACGGAAGTTCACTGTAAATCGGTTTCTGCTCCTTGAGTACATAATAGTCTTAACAGAAGTAGGTCAATGTGTTTCCAGGTACTTATCACAAATCAATCATTAATTATTTCTGGCAGTAATGTTTAGCGTACACATCAATAAAGAGAATGGTTCAGGCATTTTAAGTGGTGTATCAATTCATCTTATCACTTCTCTGGACATAATTGACGCTTACACTACAGAAGAGATTCGCCCTCGGCTGTCAAAGGAAACAGTTCAAACGTGTTGACAATGAAGATTTCCAACAACAACATCCAATTATTCATAGAACCGTGCCAAAATATCCCCAAATCTATATTGGAGGGAATTTAGCTTCAGAAAGATATTATCCTAACATGGAGAAGTAATTGATCTCATTAATCGTCAAGATAACCCGAATCTTTGAAGAAATAATCTATCTGATTTAGTTGAAGAATAATAAGATTTAAAAGTTCGTGGTTGAGAATAGGTCTTCACAAATTTAATGCTGCACTGGTTGATGAAATTTACTCTATTCTGCTAAACATGATGTGTTAGCTGGAAAACCGATATACTTCCCAACAATTGTCCTTTGCGTATACGAAGACGAACTTGGAAAGCTTTTGGATATGGTTTAGATTGTTGACACTCTTTCAATCAAGTCAGGACTTTATATTCACGCTTTAACAACCACATTGGATATAAAAACACTAAGATCAAAATCGAGGACACAGAACTCGAGAAAGTAGACCACTACATCTACCTAGGACAACGAATTTCTATGAGACTCTCAAAAGAAGAAGAAATCAAACAAAAGAATGATACTAGGATGGCAAGCCTTTGGCAGAGCTAGCTCAATCTTCAAAATAAGAAGATCCCATTAATCCTAAAGAGAAGGGTGTATAACCTATGCATCCTCCCAATAGTCACTTATGGAGCTGAAACATGGAACTTAACCAAGAGACTGACCCGTAAATTGAGAACCATGCAACGTGCACATGAAAGAATAATGCTTGGCCTCACATGGAGAGATCACAAGACAGCACAGTATATCCAAGAAAAGACAAGAGTTAGAAACATCATAGAATCCATAAAAAATCTCAGATGGCGGTGGGCTAGCTATGTTGAAAGAATGGCAGACAATTGGTGGACATCACGACTCACAACATGGATTCCCTGAGACCACATATGCAACCGAGGCCAGCAAAATGTTAGATGGAGAGACGAGCTAGATAAGTTCAGGAAGTACTGGCTCCACGATGCCAATGATAGAGAAGTGTGGCAAATCCTGGGGAAGGTCTATATCCAACGACGGACGTTAAAAGACTGATGATGATGATGATGATGATGATGATGATGAGATTAGTCAGGAATTCAAGGAGAAATTTATACTCTCCATATCACATCACTGGGATAGAATACAATGAATAGGTGTTTATTCAACGTAATAAAACACTATTCGATTCAAAAATAAAACTAGTCATTTCTCACTTCGTTTAGGACAGTTTAGTGTCTAACGCATTCTTCCTGTTATTGTATTTCAAGGGGTGCCGTATTCAAAATACTGATCCATGCAACAACACATCGCTCTATCGTACAGGCGATATCAGCTAATGGAATATAAATGGGATCGAATTAAATAAATACTGGAAGAAATAGAAATTCGTGTAAAAAATTCTCTATTCAAGCAAATTGGATGATTTTGAAATCTGAAAAGGAACGAATGAATAATACAATAGTTTTCATCGTTTTAATCACATAATATAGAATCAGGAGTGATTTCAATACTTTGGTTCGAGATTAAAATGAATGGAAATAATGGATGCCAAGGACAATTAGGAAGAATTGGAAATCGAGATAAATGAAAAGATCGTAGAGATGGAGATAAATAAGGCAAAGAGGAAATACATAAACGAAAAGGAGAAGGGAAGGAAAAAAGACAATCGGGAAAAATGATGACTTAACTTCATGGATATTGATGAAATTTAGAAACCAAAAAAGATATTCTTCAGTTTTGAAGATAAATTAGCAATATTATCAATATTTCAAATGTATTTACTAACTACATGATACAGTCGATCAACTCGGAAAGTTTGCTCCTACGTTGCCCCGTGTTAGGCGTCAGGAAAACACATAAACGGTAAATGCAGGGTGTAAAAAATTTTGCGAAATTGAAAAACAAATAGCGTCTGCAGTTTGTCCCTAATCACATACTTATTCTACGTTTTGACACAAGTTTGAATTTCGAAGCTACGGTTGTTCGATTATCAACTGTAAGGTAAGATTATTTCTGAAAATATTGATGTATAAGAAAATTGAGTATTAAGAAACTATTAGTCGGATGGAAGAGAAAAATATTGTATGTTTTTTTTCTTTTTCTTCCTGAGAAAATTGCATTTTTTTAAGTATGGATAAATGATACGAATATATATCTCGAAAAATGAGGGATGTATTTTCTTTTGATTGAAAGAAGCTGACAGAAATCAGTGAATCTTTGTCAAAACATCAGTGGCAAACAGAGCATAGAGAGTTCAATCTGAGTTAAGTGAAAGGAAAAAGGTGTATTGAGTTGATACACAGACGTTTATTTCAAGGCACCCACTCCGAAAAACTACTACATGAATGATAAGTTATCAAAATTCAGTAATTTTTTAAACCCCAGGAGTCTGTGTGGTCTGCCTACTCCATTATTCATAACATTGCAAATAAATCTTCTTTTTTGGCAACCCTTTTATATTTTTGAAAATATATATCCATAAAAAATAATGGCGATATTAATGTACAGATTGAATCTGAAGAGCCTGAAGCTTTTTTTGCTTGGTAATTTTACTTTTCATAATTCAAGTCGACTTTAATTTCCTTTTTAACTCAAACTGTTCCACTGTGTAATCGAACGAGAGTCTCAAAAGTTCCTGGGATGTAATGTCCAATGTTATGTCATGATAAGAAAGTAAATTAACCATTGAAAAATAGAAGAGATTCGAATATATGCTTCTTATAGATTCACATAAAGACACTCACACACGTATATATATATATATATATATATATATATATATATATATATATATATATATATATATATATATATATATATATATATATATATATATATATACATATATATATACGAACACACTGACATAAATACACAAGCAGACACATGCACGCACACACACACACATACATATATATATATATATTGAGAGAGAGAGAGAGAGAGAGAGAGAGAGAGTGAGTGAGTATCTGTATGCATGTGTTGTATGGAATGCCTGTATATTTTGATGTACATTTATAATTAGCAATCATTATATCAAAATTATCCCTGGGTTTACCTTCACCAGCAATATAATATCCTGTTACTTCCTCGTACTCTCGTACTTATACCTATGCGAGTATTTCCAAATGTCATACACTCATATGGTTAAGCAAAAATGCCCCCCCCCTCTGAAAGAAAAAAAGGCAATTATAAGTTTGATTAAGTACTGGCTTCCAAGACAGTCTTTTATCTTCAAAGAATTTGATGATTCTGATTAAGAGAATGATAAATATATGATCAAATGATTCTTGTAAATCGATCCCTGCAACACCCTTGTTTGCCTAAGAAAAAAAGTGAGGTTTGTGGATGGATTTGATCATAATGAACCAGTTTTTGGTACATTTGGTATTTGAGTTGCCATTTCCCAAACTGGTTGCCAACGCTGAAGCACAGCCTGCAAGCTATTTAGCGATATGTGACATTTGCCAAAGGTATTTCTACGAAGTGGACGTAGCATGTCACAATCAGATTCGAACTCAGGTCATCGATTGGATTCCGGATCTAATAACAATTAGGTCACCAACACTGCCATTGATATGATGTGTGTCACAATGCTCTTATTGTTGTTTACTCATATCAGGAATATTCCCTCGTGATATTTGTTTCCCTTATATTCATCTAAAAACCTACATAAGCTAAATTCTGTAATCGAAATGATGTAGTTTGCCTAAAGAATTTCCGAATTCCAATAAGACAAGATAATTTTGATGGAAAGACTTGAGTATCATGATGTAAGCAAAATTGCGGATCGCTGAGTTCATATCCTTTTTTTTTTTTTTTGTTGGCCAATCTTATTACGAACAATGTCTTGCAGAAGACATCTGATAAAATACAAAAGGAAGTCCAAAAATCCTGTGAAAACAAGATTACGTTCACGCGTGGATCGAAAAGGCTCAGTAGTCGAAGAGGATGTGCAGGTGATCACAAAAGACTTTATTGGAACTATCATGATGACTACCTGAGCACGCGTTAGAGTTTATAGGATTATTTACGTATAAAGGCATCTGGCAAAGATATATTTTCGTATAAATGTATTTATCGCCTACTCTTACTCAGCAATTATTTCTCACAAGGCAACAGAATGAGAAAGAAACCGAATTTCTTCCTTCAATACGAGATGGAAACACCAATTTCGTATATGAATCGAGAGATGGTTGGTTTTAGTGGAATAGTTTTCAAAGGAACCGGTAATTAATCATCATTAAAATCAGCATCAGTATTTGTAGTAGTTGTTGAAACTGCCTTACTTATGGTGTACAATATTTTCCTATTTCTCTTAAGCCCTTCTTTACCGAGTTTTTGTCAATTTCAGTTTGTTTCATTCAATGCACTTTGTAAATGCTTCACTACTTCAGTAAATAATCTGATATGTATCACCAAAGCTTTTGTGCCAGAGTAAACATCATTTTGTGATGGAGGGAAGATCTGATAGCATCGAAATCGATTTGTACACCGAAAGGTGACTTGTTGAGAATAGCAATGTGTACAACCTGAATCCAGTGCATATCTAAACAAAGTTCCGTGTGTTCTCACTATGGTTAATTGGATGTATTACAGTCAAGTTACACTGAAAGTACTGGTTCCTGAAGTTAAGTAGTGATAAAACTCGTCAGTACTTGGATGGGTGAAATCATCGAAATAGGTGTTTCAGACCAAACAGAATTCAGACACTTTGATCGAGAGAGAGGGCAGAAATACACATAAACAAACACATCAATATTTACGTGTGTGTGCTGTTATTGTTCTATTCTGATCCCTTTTCTAATCAGAATATGAGTAGACCCGAGGGCCGAGAGTTGTTGACTTATTGCTAAAATAGCAATTCAGTGGAGGGACGATTTTGGGATTAGTAATGACAGGAGTGATAAGCAATCAGTGAACGTGTGTACATATATATATATATATATATATATATATATATATTATAAGTGACACACATATAGATAGATGTGGAAAGATGTATGTTCGCACATCGACTCAAAAGCTTAATGAACGTGAAAGGTAGAAACAATAAGCATTTTGGAGATCAATAGGGACATGTTTCAAAATAGTGAGTTGGGTAGGATAGTAGGCTGTTGCTTGCTCTAAGGGGTCAGCAGGTATGTTTGAGTATATTAAAAAGCCTAATTTTGCATTATACTTGTTTGAAATGCAATGAGGATAATGCACAACTTTAGAAGCAGTAATCTTTCAGTACCGTTCCATCTGTTAACACTTGAGAGAGAGAGAGAAAGAGAGAGAGAGACGTGGCGAAGAGAAAGATGGATTTTTTTCATTATCAGACTCAATGTCCTTAATATGGAACCAGTTTACATCCCTCTGCTGATACAGACTTATCCTTTTAACAGATTCCGCATTAAGTTTTCGCAGCGTCCATATCTGAGCACAGCAGACTTCCCATGAAGTTGTATCGACGGTGTCTGTGTATGCATAATATGCACGCATCGATAGAACAAAGAAGCTGACATTTGAGGACATAGCAGCTGCTCCCTTCGGAAAGGACGAAAAATACCTCACCATTGTCCCCACGCAACTATAATCTTAGAGAAATGCATCATATGACTTTCTTCTGTTTGGAAGAATGAGCATACTTTAGTAATCAATGAATATTTTATTCCTTACATCACAAACTTTTGTTATCCATATTTGTGTAAGATGTTTGTGTAAGACGTTTTTTTGCCATAGTGTTAAAAATCAACTTTCTTCCTGTACGTTTTTTTCCAGAGGCTGACCCCAATAAATTCAGCAAACCAAGGGTCAATTTGAGGTATATTCAGTGGCCTTTTTGCTCCCATGAAGATTTCCATTGGTCAATGGCCCTGGGCATTTGGGCAACCTCGGATACCCAACCTTTCCAAGTTTATTATTCTTCAGGCTATTGACAAGCAAAGAAAGCCAATCTAAGCAGAAAATGAAAAAAAATTTTCCCCAGTTTCGACAAAGAAGGATATATATATATATATATATATATATATATATATATATATATATATATATATATATATATATATATATATTATTTTTACTTTTTTTCAACATTCTATCCTTGGTGTCTAAAGTTTTAGAAGGAATATTGTTTCATGAATCATAAGTATAATACTAAAATACTGGACATCTTATTTTCCTCATTTTATTATGACCTTTGAGCACGGTAACGGTTCATAGTAGCCAGACGTACCCCTAAAATGAGTGAACTGGAAGAATCCGAAAGGATGATTTGCAACTCATGAATAATAGTAGGCTGCCTTAGTTTGTGCCCTTTTTTATTATCATAACCGATTTATTGAGGGAGCATGACCATTGGAAGCCAATTACAAAATTCGATTTGATTATTCATTTCTTAATTCTTGTATTTTTTGGTCTTTGGTTTTATACATGTCAGCATCTAGCATTAACGAGTCACAAGGTTGTGCAGTTTTAACAAATACATGCATCTTTCAGATAATATAATTTCAACCGATGTTATTCTCTGAGCCTCTTCGTTTTTCTGAAATTTGAAGAGACCAGAATGCATAAAATATATCCGTATGTAAATACATTCGAAAATTTGAGTATATAAGCAAATGTAAGAATGTGTCAATTATAAAAGCGCATGGACGCTCAACCTCACATAGTGAGACACAGAAATACTCACACTCAAACACATACACCCCGCCATTATATATATATATATATATATATATATATATATATATATATATATATATATATATATATATATATATGTCTGTGTGTGTGTGTGTGTGTGTGTGTTACGACATAAATTCCTTCTGAAAGATCTAACCTATTTAAGTGTCTACTTAAGTATGATTTCTCCAGGGAATCTGATATTTCCCCTCTAATTGGTCACTGCCTCTTGGAAGCAACGTCGATGCTTCGGGATTCCATTTGGATGGATATCCGACACCCTTAGACTTTCATCGATTTCTTCAATTGTGAACGTATTCTCTCTATTGCTCTTTTTTTCGTGTTCATTTTCCCTCTCATGCTATTTTTTTAAATATAATTTCTCTTCTTCTTCTTTTTTTACCTCTGTTTTTTCAAACTTTTTTTACTTTCTTATTTTCTCTACCACGCCTTCTTTTTCTTCTTTTCTATATTCACCACTCTTTCTCTTTCTTTCTCTTGTGCACTTCCTTTCTGTTTCTCTCTTTTACACTCACGACATGACATCACAAACACCGATTCATTCGATCGATGACGGCATATGCTTATCAAGGTATCATTACCTTGCAATCTATTTGGTTCACAATTATAATCGCAATGGAGAAGAAAAGAGAGGGAAGAAAGAAAATGGTGGGTTCGCATCTGGATTTGGTGGATTAGATCAGAGTGATTATGGCGAGAAAGATATTCACGGAATCATTGAAGGGAAATGAACTGGACAGCGAAATGGAATTACTGGCATGTTAGCATATATTAGCTATCAATTTCAAAATACAGTTTCAGTATATAATATGTTTGCTGTGTGGTTGTGTGATACCGGAGATAATGGTTTTATTTTTTCAAGTGGAAAACAAAAAGTTATTCAAGAGAGGAAATCAAGTATTACAAACTATTCTATCATTTCTTTGGTTCCCAACAAGTATTTCGAGGAGATTTGCATTGGTTCCACATAAAGTATTTTCTGTTTAAATGCTTGAGAATAACTAATGGAAGAAGGATCAAAGCTGTTATCTTGTGTTTTCTTTGTTTAGTTGGAGTGAAGGGATGTTTGTCTTTGTGTCAACGAGAAGCAAGCTGGTTACATCAGAAGGGTTATTAGACGGAAGGGATTCACAACATTCCTAGAAACTGACGTTCTCTTTCTGACCCAAATTACTCCTCACAGACAAACAGCCATGATGTGGCTATCAACCAAATCGCTCACTGAAATACAATTCTAATTTCACACTAATTAAACTCCCATCAAAGGCTCCCATTGGGGAGAATTCCTTCCATTTTTTTGTGATGATGTCTATTGTATTGCATGATATTCAAAATTCGTGTCATCCTTGACACATCTCAATGGTTAACATATTAGATAGTGGGAAAGCAAACATTATTCAAACAAGGGAAACAGTCGGATAAAAGAAAGCTTTAACTACAATTAGCTAAGGAACAAAACATAAATAAACAATTGGGGATGTGTGCAAAATTTGTCGTTTAAATTTGGTGTATATCCAATGAATTCCACTGGCGAAAATACGATGAAGATTCTTTTCTTGGAACATCAAGTACTTTCCTAGAGCTAAATGAGGTTATTTTTTGCTTTCTCCTGTAATCCTGTAATCTGTCCCGTCAGAAATTACTTTGATTAAATGTATTAATCATTTCCATTCACAGATAAGAAAGTGGGTGAATGAATATCTTGGGGAAAAACTCTCCTGTGATTCAAACTATCCTAGCAATTGGAATAACAAGCTTTTTTTCCAATCGTCAAACTTGACTAGTCAACGATGAGAATAGAAATAAATATACGATTAGAAACAATATATGAATTAACAAGTGGAAAATAGAAGTAAAAATATATTAAAGTATTAGTGAATTTTTAACGGATACGAAATGGGAATTGTTTTTCTTATTTTTTCCCCTGACTAGGATTGTTTTTCTTTTATTGGGAGAAGGGTTTGTGGCAATATTGAATTTTCCAGGGCATAATGACTTTTTCGGCCACGACATGAACAAAAAACTTTTTTGTGTCCAGCAACCCTCAAGGTGGAAACATTTTTTTTAGTGTACTTCATTTGATTCAATCAAATGAATATGGAATTAACTTTATTCTAATAATCAAGTACACCCATTATGAGTAGAGGTATATTTGCAGATGTTTTATAATTCACAACTGCTCCTTTGTTCAGAGCTTCAAAGGTGTTTACTATTCAGATTTTATGATCTCGATATAATGACATTGTCCTTTTCACTTGTAGAATTTTGGGGCATTTGTTTTTCTTCTTTTGCTTTCAAACAACATTTGGACCAATTAAAGTACATCAGTCACATTCATTTGGATTACAACCAATAGTTGGAACT
>OY735240.1:3508103-3520603 GCA_963457665.1 Thysanoteuthis rhombus
ATTCCTGTTTTCAATAGGAATATTCTTTAGTTGTCAATCAATGTAACCTCAGTTTCTTCTTGTTTCCTATGGCCAATATATTCGGTTTTTCTTTCTCCCATTGAAGGGTTCGAACGTGTTTCTGTTGTGAAAAACTGCTATCAAGACAATGCCGATCGTGGAATTTCAATCCATTACTTATGGCCATTCGATGTATAATTGAATGTCAATGACCAACAAACCGATATCTCTCTTGTCTTTGAATAAGTACTGAAAAAAAAGTGAACAGATGCTTGGATATGTGTGTGAAGTTTCAATGGTAGTACTTTCAAGAGTAATACAGGGTAATAGACTTGAGTAAGCTAGTGTTCGGCACTATCAAATGGCCTGATACTCTCCGGACACACCTCGTTTGTTTTGATCCGTCATTACGAGGAGTCAGGGACTTCAAATTTTCCTCACTCTTACAATTTCTTTCGTACTCAAGTTTTCATTCATCTTTTAAGCTTACATATCATGTTCCCTTTTCCCCATTAAAGGCAAAACCATGTTTTTGTTGCTTTGACAAACTGACTGAAATTTCAAATTAAATTTCTAGCAAAACAATATTTCAATTATCTTTGATTTTAGTTCATTTAAGTCCCCAGCCTGGTCTAAACAAGATTTCATTAGCTTTTAACAATTTCTTTGTTTTTGTGTCAATTCATTGAATTTCCGATAAATTCCTATTGATGATGCAGAAACTATATTGAACGACTTGAACAGCTCGTGAGTTGATGACCAGTATGTCATTTTCTGAATCTAATTCAATTTTCGATACAAGTGTTATGAATATATATTTCTTATTTTTTCGTCGATATCATTTTTTCGTATACCGATTCCTTCACTCACCTTAATATTTATAGCTTTTTTCCGTGACCTTGATAATCAAATCTATATAGATGAATGATTAAGCAGTTAAGTTTTAAAGTTGCCTTTGAGAATTAACCAAGTCCAAAATCCATCCTGATGTCTTCACTGGGTTTTATCAACAGTTTTCACTAGCTTCTCGTTTGCTCATCTTTCCGGAGAATTTCAAGTCTTCCATATTGATTGGGTAAGTTGTGGTCTTTATATAGATTCTGTGCCCGAATGTGGTGTTGTTGAGCTCATATCAGATATGTATCAGAAAAAGGCAGAACATAAACGGTTGAAGAGAGAGTCACATTATCATTATTATTATTATTATTATTATCATTTGGAATCTCACACCAGTTGCCTGGTGGTAACCGCTGGAGTTTGAGTGACAGCAAGTCTCCTCAAGTCTCCAGCCCTCCTCTCCTAGTACTCATAGGTCGCAGTAATTCTACGATTTACAGTTTCACACCGGTTGCCCAGTGGTTATCGCTGAAGGCTGAGTGACAATAAGTCTCCTCAGGTCCTCAGCTAACGTCTCCTCCCTCTTTCGCATATCATGACAGAGCTACTATTCGTTGCAGTACTTATATCTCTAGCACCTTCCTCAGTATCCGTGCAGTTCCAAGTAGCGCTGTGGTCTGTACGGTCTCTATCCTCCCCCTAATCCTGATCTCCTCCAGTCTCTCCCTCAGCGTTTTTGGGACAGTTCCTAGTGCTTCCACTATGACCAGTACTACCCTGGTTTTCATGTTCCACATTTTCTTTAACTCCCTTGCTAGGTCCTGGTATTTTTCCCTTTTTTCACCCTCCTTCTTTTTTACTCTATGGTCTGCAGGCACAGCAACGTCTAGTATTTGGCAGGCCTTCCTTTTTTTTGCCTACTATTACTAAGTCCGGCCTTCTTACCTGGATGAGGTGGTCAGTTTGGATGTCAAAGTCCCACAGTAGTTTGTGGTTGTCATTCTCCAAAACTGCCTCTGGCTTGTGCTGATACCACTTTCCCCCATGGTTGAATCCCATTTGTTTACTTAGTTCCCAGTGTATCATCGTTGCTACTCTATCGTGTCTATGCTTATACTCCTTCTGGGCGAGCTGACTACATTCACTAGTTATGTGGTTTACTGTCTCATCTCTTTCACCGCACATGCGGCATTTGCTGTTTGTCTGTGTTCTGTCGATTTTTGCTTTTATGTAGTTTGTCCTTATGCTTTTGTTTTGGGCTGCCATGATGAGCGATTCTGTTTCTCTCTTAAGGTTTCCCTTTCGTAACCACGTCCATGATTTCTCGTCTGCTATATCTTTTATCTGTCTCTTGAACTCGCCGTACAATTTTTTCCCTTCCCACTTTTCTTTTCTAGTTTGCTGTACTGTTCCATTGTTTTCTACTTTATTGTTTGTTATTATTATTATTATTATTATTATTATTATTATTATTATTATTATTATTATTATTATTATTTGGAATCTCACACCAGTTGCCTGATGGTAACCGCTGGAGTTTGAGTGACAGCAAGTCTCCTCGAGTCTCCAGCCCTCCTCTCCTAGTACGCATAGGTCGCAGTAATTCTGCAATTTACAGTTTCACACCGGTTGTCCAGTGGTTATCGCTGAAGGCTGAGTGACAATGTCTCCTCAGGTCTTCAGCTAACGTCTCCTCTCTCTTTTGCATATCATGACAGAGCTACAATTCATTGCAGTACTTATATCTCTAGCACCTTCCTCAGTATCCGTGCAGTTCCCAGTAGTGCTGTTGTCTGTACGGTCTCTATCCTTCCCCTAATCCCAATCTCCTCCAGTCTCACCCTCAGCGTTTTGGGGACAGACCCTAGTGCGCCCACTATGACCGGTACTACCCTGGTTTTCATGTTCCACATCTTCCTTAACTCTCTTGCTAGGTCCTGGTATTTTTCCCTTTTTTCATCCTCCTTCTTTTTTACTCTATGGTCTGCAGGCACAGCAACGTCTACTATTGGGCAGACCTTCCTTTTTTGTCTGCTATTACTAAGTCCGGTCTTCTTGCCTGGATGATGTGGTCAGTTTTGATGTCAAAGTCCCAGAGTAGTTTTATTATTATTATTAACGGTATTATTATTATTATTATCATTATTATTATTATTATTATTATTATTATTATTATCATTATTATTATTATTATTATTATTATTATTATTATTAGTAGTAGTAGTAGTAGTAGTAGTAGTAGTAGTAGTAGTAGTAGTAGTAGTAGTGGGTTTCTGTCCTTTCCTCATGAGTTTGAGTGGCAGTTTCTCCTCAGTAGTTGCGCCATCATCTTGAGTATTCAATGCTTGTAAATTTCTAAAACAGATTACAGCCCACGTATAGTTTATTGGTCTGTATGGAAAAAATCTAGCAGTCAAACAGTTCTCAGTGGACCTCCCTTCCATCCAATCATGTCTATCTCGCCCTCTTCCTGAACTGAATTGTTGCCTTTGCTCACTATGTTGTTGAATGTCTCATCTTTATTCCCGCAGAGCCTACATTTTCAGTTCTTTTGTATCTTATCCACATTGAAATATCCGTATATATTAATCACTTGCTTTTAGATACATAAATACATAAAAGTATCCATAAATGCATGATCATGTACATATATAACTACATGTATATAGTTATGTGCATAAATTTACATATGTCTCTGATGTTTCTAAGCGTTACTGGCCGCACCCAGGGAATATATTTGAGACTATTCACGAATGATCACATACGAACATTTTGAAAGGTCATATTTTTTCACAGACAAGATTAGATCAGTTACAGTATTGAATCAAACATTGAAGTTAACTGCGTTCATAACGATTGACCGAAAACCTTATTCAT
The DNA here is from genome assembly GCA_963457665.1 of Thysanoteuthis rhombus. Taxonomy (NCBI): domain Eukaryota; kingdom Metazoa; phylum Mollusca; class Cephalopoda; order Oegopsida; family Thysanoteuthidae; genus Thysanoteuthis; species Thysanoteuthis major. The sequence goes on from OY735240.1 coordinate 3,511,818, forward strand.
AGTAGGAAACAAGAATCATTAAAGCCAAATGCTTGTATGTTATATGGAAATCTATAACCCCTATTCCCTATCTATCTATCAGCGTGTTCCTAGCTATTTGCAATTTTTCGAAGTCTTTTTCCCTGTTTCTCTTATACTATAGCAAGAAGTCCGTCAATGTGTTGGTCAGTGTATTGGATGCACTTCTCCTGTTGATCCAGGGGCTGTGGTTTAGTGCAGTACATATTTCTCTGTCCCAACCCCATTGAAGAAGTCACCAGGCGTTAAGTCTTTCATTGTAATAGTTAATTATCAAAGACATTCATTGCATTTATGATTTTTTTTACTTTGATTTATTGGCTGAAGTATGTAGAAAATTTGATAGTCTCACTGGATGACTACTGGTCAACCTTGGGTTAATAAATGAAGGAATAAATCAGACATAAATCATCGGTTACCTGTTGCGTGATCACATCACAATTCCATTTAGAAATCGATGATGAGGATTTTGAGGTCTAGGGTAATGGTTAAAAAGCTTTATCCTGCTAAATAGCACAGAGTGAATGTGTTAATGTTTGGAAAAGATATGAAGATATATCTCTCAATCGAAAAGGAATCCTACATCCGCCCTAAATTTCTTCTCTAGCTGATGCTCCAAGCGAGATATATAACTATAAGGCACGGAAAGTAAAAGTTTAAAAAAATTGGATCTGACCCAAACTTAATTGATTCCTCTTCAGCACATGGCCAATCCTCTGATACTATTTAAAATTATTTGAAAACATAGAGAGATATCAAACGGACTGGGACAGTGACAGAGAGGAGAGACAGAAAAGTGAGAAGTGAATACTTATACCTCTCTCAACTTTGTGAACAGATTTAAAATAAGACGCCAAATCGTAAAAGACAGTTAAAAAACCAAATCCCAATTAACTTTTAAAATAAAACCAACCTTTTATCGTTAATGTATTTTCCCTTTAAGACATGAATCATTTCACCAAAGGAGATAATCATTACCTAGAACAAAATGAGTCGTGAGATAAAGCTTTAACAAACCTAACGATTTAGGGTCTGAGAAAATTTAATGTTGAATCCTTTTAAGCTGTCCATGTTCCTCTGTCATTGAGTTTTATCTCAAAAGAATAAAACTATCTAAAAGTTATCGGACAAAACTCCTCTACCCAGGTTAGCTGCAACCAGAAAAAAGTTCTCAAATTAACTATTAAGTAAACATAATCACTTGTAGAAGAAGACATTTCTCGATATGTCATGAACAATTACTTTTGAAATAAGAATTAATATAACCCCTCGTTATAACGCATTAAGTTATAACAAATTCCGTCTCATCTTGCGGGAGAGAATCCGTAGAAATTCATCTTGACATCTATTTATTAACGATTCATTATCGAGATTTCCCCAGGGTAGGGAGCTTAAAAGCAATTGAACTTGGAGCCAGATACCTAGAACGTGATCAAATATATACTAGCTAAACCCATAGACATCCCCATCTTTAATCAGAAACAACCATCGAGGATCAAAGATCGACATTACATTTTGATTCTCAATTTACGAGTTATATATACTAAAATATACGATATGCTATACTATAAAAACAAAAAAAAACATCCTGCTAAATATCTGCTTATTTTCCAGATCTTATCAAATTATTTTACTCCTCTCTTTCTATTTCTCTCCCTCATAGCATTCAAGCCAATCTTTCTATCTTCCATCTCTGAAAAAATAGTTGTGTAACTGTGATTCGATCGATAGGAACGGTAATTACAGTGATTACGTAGGTATTTGATATCGATTACACTTACAAACGATGAATGACCAAATAGATGGAAATTAGGGGAATGTCTTCCTCTGGCGTTATTGATGTTATTCAACAATCAAAAGTTTCCCATCATCCCCCATCCCATTTCCAATATAATACTTCAATTTCTATTGTGTGGACAACGGTAATGTGCAGACGACCTGCTTATTATAAAACTATTTATTTGAGATAAAATGAAATACGAATCAAAAATATTTGGGATTTCTCCAGGCATATGAAAATAATGACAAAACTTGGAAAACTGTTAAATTGTTTGTGAAAAGAACTTCTGAGCTGGACATTCTTCTCCAGGCAACTGTGCTTACTATGTGGTCAATATTATCAATATATCATATCCATATTCGACTAGTTTATGAAAAAACCTGTAAATAAATTACTGTATTACTGTAAGACCATATTTCAACGAGGGATATTCAAAGGAAAAAAAAGATACATTTTGTGTCTTTAAGACATTGATCATGAGGGATAAGACCCCTTTTGAACAAAGATATCATTAAGTCATGATATGGTCAGTGTGTTGGTCGACCAAGGATTTTGAAACATTTATGAAAGCCAATCAGCGTAGCAAAACAGCAATATCTACTGAACTAGCAATGCTTAGATAGAGTATTGGCTTGGCAACATTTCAAAACATATTACAGTAAAATAATCATTAAGTTTTTGTCCAATGTATGTTTTGATTATATTATTTCATGGTAAAGAAAGGATAAACGAACAACATCTGTAATATCTCATACATAGACAATTGACGATCAAATCTGTTTCCAACATTTTAAGAATACAGCATTTTGGTGAATCAATCGGGTGTATGATTCAAATGAAGAAAACAGTCATTATCAAGAAATGTTGTCATTTATATACAAAACAGTTCGAAAAAAGAGATTCAATTATCCCAACAAGTCGGAATGCCAATAATTTTCCTTATAGGTGACACAGGCACTCAGCATTTATTTCCATTTTGTTTGAAAACATCACAAGGTAGTCTTCCTTGACAGGGGCACCAACATACAACGACTTATATTCTGACCGATTTCATGATCAGTGTTTGCATCGATTTTGCCTTTTAATTGCACAAGTGATTTAGACAAACAGAATAACTTTGTGATAACCAGAGAGCAGGATGCTGCATCAATAGTTGGAAAGATCATGAACATTTTGCCCAATAACTGAATAAATCACGGTTTGCCTTGTATATAGGTTGACCCCAGTTTTAAACATGAGCAAGTAAATAAAACTAACAGACAAACATTCGGTCGGTTACATTGGGCTCGTAATTCTGAGACAGGAGGTTTGCATTAACGAACGTGCCTGCATTCATCAATTTATTATTTACCCAATGAAGCATTGATTTATATATCTCGTGTCTAGGTCAACCTTGGGTTTTTCTGTAATTGACCACCAAATAACAGTTGGGATGTTAATTATTCCCCCCAATGTTATAGAAAAAATGGATAGGCTAAGACGTTATGGAAACAGCAAGACTAACAGAAAGTGTGTATTCGAAAGATTGAAATATCTTAGAACTATAATTACTCATCTTAAAATAAAGGGCTGGAGAACGAGTTTGGCAAAGGTTTGCGTACAACAAAAGTGGCACAAAGAATTGATCTAACGGACTGACCAACTGGAATGATGATGATTTTCTCAAACTAATGGGAAGTTGTAGAATGAATAGGTCTAAGTGCTTGCGTGACAGAAACAGTGGATACACAGGGAGGAATTTTCTTTCAATTTGGATGATACCTGACGTTGTATGGGTGAGAAATAACTTCTATAATGACAAGAGGGACACGTATTTTCTTCGAGATATTTTTCTTCCAGAACGATTTTAAAGGAAAAATACACTATTTACAAATAAAACATGCACTGAAAATGCAAAAATAATCCGTTGCAGAAAGTAAAAAGAAAAGATGTGGCGCCTAAATCTAGGGATTAGGGATTAGAGCAAACCTTAGGGATTAATTTCCGGTTAGGATGTTTGCATTTTGATACTATTTCCGAGTCTTTCAAGAGGTTTTTACCACGATAAGGGGAAATTCCCAAATTTGCAGTCTCTTAAATTTGTTCTTTTCGCTCAATAGGTAACATACAGTGACCTTAGAAGTCAACGCTATCCATTCTATCAGCCGTTTTAGATAACCGTGAATATTGTTTTTACTTCAAATAAAGTGATTGTCTGGCACATTACAGTCAATAGAGGCTAAATCTAATTTATTACTCCAATGGACTTCCATACCTTCAAGTTCGAATTTTACCTCATTTAACATACCATGTGTGGAGTCGTAACATTTTGTACTCCATAGTTAATTTATCATCACATTACGTTTTGCTACAAATTACTTCGATTGGCTTGGGATGGGATGCCGTTTGGTGACCACAAAGGTCAATGTCATATAGCCCTTGGAATGTCATGAGGATGGTGGTACCGATGACACACACGCACACACACACACAAACACACACACACACACACGCACATACACACACGCACACACAATTTAAGCCTTAAATAATGGTATAGTTGTTTGAAGTTTCGAATTCACGTGCAATTTCTTGGATTGATTTCCTGATTGATTTGAAAATAGAAAATGGACAACTTGTAGATAACTTTATGAATTCTTCGCGGTGAAGGTTTTAAATCATGGCAAGAAAGAAGTAATTTAACATTTGACAGGTAATTTGAAAACTTAGAAAGTTGACCTGCGGGGAAAATTAATTTGGAAGGAGGCTTTTAAATGGACGATAGGAATAAAAAGTATTCATCTTAGAAGAGAAAGACTTTTAAGTAAACAAGGCAGGTTAGAAAATATTACTCTGAAACGTCCATCTATCAAGTCAAGACAGAAAATTCAATTTTAAAACGCTCTTTTAGAAACGTATCAACGTAATTAGTTGTATCTTTTTTTTTGCTCAAATTTTAATTTCTTCCAAGTATTTTTCGGCTAAGGTAAAACAAAACATGAACTACCTTAGGTTTAAGATTAGGATAAGATTGGAAATTACTTGAAATGTCAAAGGTAATTATGATTAGCTCAAGCGCTTTCCAGTAATCTTTCATATATATATATATATATATATATATATACATATATATATATATATATATATATATATATATATATATATATATGTATATATATGTATATATATATATATATGTATATATGTATATATATATACACACACACACACACACACATATATATATATATATATATATATATATATATATATATATGCACATGTATAGTCTTAGCAGCGCCCTTTCATATGTGCTGCTGATATAATTTCGAGGAACAACGTGCTATCCTTGATTGCTGTCGGGCCTAATGATTTTCAAACGTTCCACTCAGACATAGGTGAAGAGGGACAGAGAGAGAGAAGGAGACAGAAACAGAAACAGAGACAGAGACAGAGTGAGAGAGAGAGACAGAGTGATGGAGAGAGAAGGAGAATAGTAAAAAAACATTGAATCCGGAGAAATAACCTTTCCAAAATGACCATATCTTTTATTTCAATGGTATCAGTCTGAAAGAAGCTGATTTCCATCGTGCAGAGGGAAAGAATGGACCATTAAAAGTAATACATTCATTATGTATCCATATAATCACGGGAAAACTCATTCATGTAAACACACATACACACACACACACACACACATATATATATATATATATATATATATATATATATATATATATATATATATATATACATACATATATATATATATATATATATATATATATATATATATATAAGTATATATATAGTGATGGATATGCGTGTGTGTGTGTGTGTGTGCGTGCGTGTTGATATACGTGAGTGTTAATTTAAGTTTACACGTTTCCTTTCTTCTGTCCGATCAAGTTGTTCTTAAAAATTGGTCAACAGAACTCAATATTCTCGAAATGGTTGAATTCAGAGTTAACCGTGCCAATCAATAGAGTGGAATCTCCATAATTAAGAGAGAAAGACAACATTACTCCTAGAATATCATATCTGAGCAGTGAACTATGAACATTGAACTGTGCATTAGTTAAACATCCGGATCTCCTAATTTATCAACCTATCTTTATTCATCGATCTATCTTTTCGAATATTTCCCCTGAATTTCCTTTTATTTCAGTGCTCTTTTTTTCTCACGATTAATATCTATTGCGCTACGTTCCAACTTAAAAAGCAGCCAATGATACATAATATCCTCATCTTTAATCCTTAATGCTGTACCACACTTGATTAGAGTAGCGTAATTGTTATCCAACTGAAAAAAACGGAACCGGAAGCTAGTGTTCAAGTCTTTGCAGAGAATGTCAACTTTGAGTTCTAACACATGTCCTTAGGAAAGAAATGGCTCTACTCCTGTTCCCACTTCCAGCTATGGATAAAAGGCAGTCCATCTCTACTCTGATGAAAAAAACAAAACACAACCTGTTAATCTCTATGGTGTGTACTGGTATTAAAAAGACCCTCGGATAATCCATACTTTTCGTGAAGAAACCAACAAATATCATTTTTGCAGATGTAAAATGAGCCTCATATATCATATGTAATAATATATAATCAGTTGGATGTCCATTTGATGCAAGAATTAAGTTCTGTAAATGGAGTGGATCCTCAGAGCTAAGCCGATTGACTTGCTAGCTGATCACTACTCAAGGGCGTAGCAGTTCATTTACTAAGCTCATATTATTCTGGTCGAAAGAGTATGGTATCCAGTGACAATTTCCATGCTAGAAATCACCGGGGGAATTCAAAAACCATTGTTCTAAATCACCTCACTCCTGATACATAGTGAATGTCATTTTTTTTCTTTTGAGTGGGAGACAATTATCTCAATAATATTTGTTTTTTAATATTTGGTCTAAATTTTGATGATTGGAAATCTGAATAGGGATACAAGAATGAAACTCTTGAAATGTATAATATACATTTAGCATTCACTGGGTATTTGGCTCAAACTAAAAATATATCATTTTCCGGTACGAAACGTCTGTTAACGCAGAGGGTTTTGCTGTACGAAAAAAACTCAATGCATTCAGTTTGTTGAGGAAAAATGTCCTTTAATTATTTTCCAATATTTCAGGGTCATTTTTGATGATCCTTGCCCGATGTTGCAAAGCAAAAATAATATTCTCAGAGGCTGTTCTTTTCATTTTAGAAATCGTTTTCTTCATATCTTTCCCAAATTTTGGTTTAGACACGATACACTGGAGACAATTTGACGTTCATTGTGTATCAAATAATCGGCGAAATCAACAAAAATATCAGACCACATCTTTTGTTTGATAAAACAATAAAAGAAAGTAAATCAAGAAAAGAAGCTTCATAATGATTGATTAAAATTAAGTATTGCTTTTACTCTCACTCAAATCTTCAGCCAAGATCACAAAACGGCGGAATTTCAGTAATAATTGTATTTTATCATTGGAGTCGAATTTCTATAATTAAGAGAGAAAGACGACATTAATTTTGGAATATCTAATCTTAACTTTGAACTTTGAACTTTGAACTATCTTTTTCAAACATTCAGATGTATTAACTTATCTACCAATTTTGTTCTATCACTTTTACCCTCTGTTTATTGCTCTCTCTGCCAATACTGTCACCAGAACAGCAAACGTAGGTTTCTGAAGTTTTCAAAATTGTGTGGCTTGTTCGTTATCTATAGATGTATGTACGTATGCATTTGCATAGACGGACAGTATCGATGGAAATTTTCAGAGCTTTATTATGACTGAAAGGCATTTTTGACGTTTTTTTTTATTTCACTCCCAAATTTTTTTTTGTTTTTTGATAGGGGGTCATCTTGTAATGTGACTCAATGCTGTATTCAAACATGGTCTTTGCTATACTCACAATTGTGTTTTGAACATTCAAACTTCTTTCTATTTTTCAGCAAAGTGATCTATGATTAATTACCTTTTCCCAACTCTCTCTATTAAATAACTCTATCATGACATGCTACCAAAAGATCTGTATTCATGGTTCAGTCAAATGGCGGATAGGAAACGTTTTTTGAAATAATTAAGTGAAGATTTTCAAAAATTAATGTAAAAAATCGATGTTGGCTTTTAGTGAGGACTTGTAAAAGAAACCAGGAGATAAGATAGGAGCAAATAGAAAGATAGTTTATAAAAGAGGAGAAGGATAAAAAAGGATCAATAATGAAATAATGATTAGAAAGACAGCGCAAAAAACGATAGAGAAAATTAAAGAAACAAAAAGATTAGAAGAGAAATATTAAGACAATGCATAAAAAAGGGGGAGTAAGAATAAAGGAGCCAGAAGAAAAGAAATTAACAACTAGAATTACAACGCGTGAAAAAGGAGAGAAGGAAGAGAGAGAAGATAAGCAAGAAGAATTATTTGAAAAGAGGTGGGAGATATAAAGAGATAAGAATAAACAAATTCAGAAATAAAAGATACATAATCAATCTTTATTTTTTCAAATTCAATCATTCTACGTCATTGAATAATTTAGCTATCAATGTCATTTTTAACCATGACATTTACCAAACTTCTCATCGACACCAAAATAAATTTAGGTCATACTTTGAAATAGTGTAATCTATCAGCAGAATGAATCCGTGTCTTCCGCTTTCCAAAATGAATAAACAAGGGAAACAACTCCATTTCAACTTTCTCCACGACAAACAAACGAAACAAAAGATACTTAGTATCTCTATTTTTGTCTCTCTAAGTACACGGATGCCCTTAGCGTGTCGTCATCCAATAGTGTGATGCGCATTTTTTTGGAGAATAACAATAACAAATGATCAAGTTCGGAAATATACATGTTTAATGCAGCACACTGCAGAGAAGTTGGTAGACAGAAGGCTGGGACGGGCGGAGACTTACAATGTGTGACTGATCATGTAAACCTCCCACACGGGTTAATTTGGTACAACTGCAGTTGCGCAAATCCATCCTGGCCCAACAACGAATCTTTGCAGGACAACTAAAATTG
>OY735240.1:3525603-3533103 GCA_963457665.1 Thysanoteuthis rhombus
TAAAACTGTAAACTTAATTTTTTGGTTCACTGAATTATCAGACAGTGGAAACATGTGAAAGATTGGTATAACCAGACAATTGACTTTGAGAAGAATATTTTGATCGAAATCATTTCATTATCGTTGGAAGTGAAGTGTTGGTTGTAATATTGTAGGAAATAGGTGGGGAAATTCTTTAAGAGTCTCTGTGAAATAAACTGTAAAATGCATTGGAGTGCGAGCAAATAAAACAAAAGATTTTTTTAGACTAAAAAGTGAAAGGCATCAGGCATAAAGGAAATTATGGAATGTTAAACATTTAACGCATAAGCAGAGATTTGAAGGAGAATTGCTGGACTGCAGATAGTAAATCCTTCACAAATAGATGGAAGCAAATATACAATGCTGTTTACGGGCAATGGTTGAGAGAATCAGTAAAATATTAGGACGATGAGGAAAAGGAACAGGAAAGAAATTATGCAAAAAAAAAAAATGAAAATGATGGAAGAAAAAGAGAAGACAATGAAGAGACAAATAGGGTGAGGAGTCTATCAATCGATCAATCTATCTATTTATTTATCTTTCAATCTACCTATCATGGTATTTCAGGGAGAGTGAGTCAGGAAATGACTTTTAATCAAAAGAGAAAGAGGGGGAAGAAAATTTGGAGTGGAACTAGTCAATGGTTTTCATACCATTTGGATGTAAATATGAAAAAAGATTGGAAGGGATTCGGGAGAGGTTTATGGAGTATGAGATAATGGATTATATTAATTGTTAACACTCGTGAGATTGGCACGGAATTTAACTAATATTGAGTGAATTTGTATTTCTGTCCGAATTTTATCCCTTCCTTATAAGGTGACCTGGATTCTGGTGAGTTTTTGAGGGGACGTGTCTCTTAAAATTTTGGAATGGCTGGATGGAGAAAGTTTTATCCTTTAAACATCTGTAGATAAAAACGTCAGCGTTGGATATTATGTAATAAAAGTTATGTTTATTTTTGGAACATGGGGGACAAAGTTATTGAAATATAAGCTTTTGAAGATTTGATGGCGTGAGATTGGTGAAACATCTCGGTATGTGAGTGAATAGAACCAAATATTATGCTTTAGCGGACCGGAAGTAATTTTGCATAGAGAGTGAAAGGCGTCAGGTTGGACAGAAATTACGGAATGTAACATTATTGACGCTTAAATCATGATTTGATGATGCGTCGTTGGCCGGTTGGGAGTTGATAATGCGAAAGAGAGGAAGGATCTAATCGATGGCAGATGATATTAACTATCCAGCATGCATATTACGGTTCTAAAGATATTTATACTGTCCATAACAAACATGGCCACTGCTTTGTTGTACAAGGAGGAACAGGAGATTAGAGTTATACGAGTGTGGTTGAAAAACTGCTTATAGACTTCACAGAAACAAATGGTTAATAGATTATTTTCAAAAAAGGAAATGTAACAAACCATTTTATATACAGGACTATGATTTTTAAAGTCGGTCATGATTATAACATTATTTTTGGCGATTAACATTTTGTGCACACATCATCTTACTTTGTGGGCTGGTTATAAAATGTTCATACCCTTCCACGGACACACAGCTTTGAAAAGAGCTATGATCAGCACTTCAATGTTGTTTAACTCAACACCAATTTCTGCAAAGGGGGACATTTCACAGAATTATAATTCAAGAATGATCGCCTTGTATCAATGTAAGTTGTCATAATCTAATCATCTAATTTAGATTCTCATTAGTCATAATTATCGACCCTCGAGTCACTAATCATCGAGGTATTTGCTAATCATTTTCGTCTAATTACATTTCTCACATTAATGCTTTTTTCTATTGTCTACTAAATACAATGGATGTGTTCCAAAGACGAAAAGACCCATTTGTCAGGTGACTTTTGTTGATATTTTCATTATACTGCAATTACCTTAACAATTATTGTTCATATTTTTTTGTTTGTGACTTGGAAAAGAACTAAAGGTGAAATCGAAGCTGTTTTATTCTATCATTGTTGTTATAATAACAAGTTGGAGATACACGAGAAAACTTTTTTCAATTCACTGTAGGCTGAAATGTTATAAATTGTGATGTTTCATTGGAATTTAACAGTAGTTACTTATAACAGATTTTTCTTTCTCAGCAGAAGCATTGTATTTTTTTCCCATATCATTGAAGCTGTGCTTGATATATGTTAGAGTTTCAGTACTGTAGACATATTTGCTATTGCAGATAATTTCAGTTTTTGCATTTTTGGTCATTCATATTTCATCTGTTGTGTGAGTTGCTCGTAATTTTAAGCAGACTACTATCATGTATTGATGAGTGAAGATGACATAACTAGACCTTTGGAATAAATTGATTGGTAGCATCTTAATTCTAAGTAAAACAATATTGCTCAGAAAACCTGATTTCTATAAAAAGGAATAAGATAATCGATTGTAGAGTTGAGTCACTATGATATAATAACACTGATTATTTTATTCTTGGCAAATGAATCAAATTGCTTGATCATATTAGAAGACTCTAAATCCTTTCATTATTGTCGACAAACTTTGTAGAATCACTGGTTATTTTCTATGAAAACAGAACCACATCCACATATCCACACGCACACACACACACACGCATATACACACAGACACATATGTATATACATGTATATAAATATATATATATATATATATATATACATATATATATATACACACATTTATATATATATATATATATACACACACATTTATATATATCTATATATATATATATATATATATATATATATATATATATATATATATATTATAGATATATACGTGTATATATAATCTAAAAGCGTTACTACTTGAAAAATTTAAAGAATATACATATTTTTTTTAAATTCAAAAGATTTTCGGCATAATTTCAGACACTTTTCTAATGAAATTTGAGCCAGTTTGGGTTTTTAATGCTTTCACAAAGTTTTATATAATAGTACTGTAGGTAAATTTGTCTTGTTCTGATCATAAGGATGATCATGATCATGATCATCATGATTATCATCATCTGTCTATTGTGGATGGAGGAGAATGAATACTTTCTGAATATGACATGTTCATCCCTCGATTCTGCGTTTTGTCAGTCTCAGTTGCGCAAAACATCCCTGGGGATCTATATTGGGATCGTGATGCCCATTGTTTGTCCGCAATTCTTGCAACATAAGCAGCCCATTATCATTTAAGATTTATCATGGATTCTATGGTGTATCGGACTCATGTTTTCTAACCGATATATTGTGCTGTCTTGCGATCTCTCCATATGAGGTTAAGCACCTTTTTCCAATGTGCAATTTGCATACTTCTCAGTTGGCAGAACTTAGTTAGGTTCCATGGTTTAGTTCAATAAGTGATCATTGGATGAATACATTGGTTCTCCCACCCGATCTCACGGAGACTTTTTTTTTTTGAAAGTTGGCTTGCTCTGCCGAAGGCTTAAAACTCTCTAAAAATGGAAGTACTTTGATAAGTTCTGATAAATTGTACAGCACTTATTCTAATAATGAAAAAGTTATAAAATACAGCTTCTCCAATATTTGTCATTTTTATAAAGATAGAATTCTAATCTATCAAATAATATCCTTTGTAAGTAACCCTATATCTCTCACTTCAGTTTTACGTACATATATTTTTTCTCTTTCCCAAAACCAAAAAACTATCTCATGGCTTTTATTATTTTCCCAAAATTGCTTTTTTGTGTCTTTGAGAAGCCATTATCTTTTGCAAGACGTATTGACCATATTCTTCTGGAAGACAGATGACAGCGATTCCAGGCGACAGAACCAAAATAATTGCCGATGACGATAGCGTAAATCAAAAATGAAGAGCTGTGTCTTCTTGATTAACGAGTTGATAACTTCAAGATCTTTAGAAAAAGAACCTTTTGCGTGTATGTGTGAAGGTGGGTGTTTATGTCTGACCACTTAAAATTGGTATTTACGTATAAACATACAAATGCATATAGGTGTATACAGTTTTGTCTAAATGAGTGTTTGCAATAGTTGATATGAACTTGGGAATTATTAGGTATTTATATGTATAAAAATAAACAAAGTATAGTCAGAAAATGTCCACGCTTTATGAATATCTTTAGGACTTGTTGTGAAGCCATGTAACACTGAGAGTAATATTAGAAGATTATAATACGCATTCATATACACTCTCCTGAACTGCTTATAGTTTGCAAATGAGACACCGTATACGGACCGTTTTTATTGTTTGATATTTTTAATTAACAATGGCGTATCTTGCATGTTTCACTCAGAGTCGCCAGCTCGAAAGTCCAGACTCATTTTCTTGCATTTTCCGTTCTTTCCTAGTGGAATATCAGACGGAATGGAATGGATTAGGGTGATTGTCCTGATGTCGACCCCAAAAGAGGGCAATACATACTGTTTTGTAAAGTTGTAGTCACATCGAAATAAATGTGTTGGTCCCATAGGGAGTACCTAAATAGATCCAAGACAGTATTTTCCTAGTTTGGCAGTCAGTAACGATTTATAAGGTTTGCATCCCATCCTATCTGGGCTAAAAATCAAATGTCTATAAGTAAGAATATTCAAGTTATCAATAAAGAGTTTTGTTAGCAAAATGTTATATTTATCAAATGCCCAGATTTAGATTACCTATGATAAATTTCATGTAATACCTTAAATAGTACGGCTTGTATTAGTGTCGATAGCTCATTTGTTTTTCTTTGTTTTTTTTTTTTTTGTTTTTTGCTTTTTTGAAATTTCAATTTACTAATGACAATATAAATGAACGCAATGAAATCTAAGCTTGGAAAACACATATAATTATGATATATTGAAATAACCGCAATGATTATATTATACCTGTATTTACAAACCATTCAGAACCATTTTGCAGGTTGTACATGCCAGCAATAAAATGAATTAAAAGGTATGTTTGCCAAACTCTTCTCTTACTCCCAACCCAGGTTGAAAAACATTGTCAAAGTGGAACTGCTCCTTTTCTTTAATATTTGCTAGTTGGGTTGCAGGTGAACTTCGTGTTGATACATTTACTTCAAGGTTTGGAAGAATTCCAAGTGAAAATACCCATGTCCACATCTGGTTTTATCATGGCAATATTTATGGTTAGTTGTGCCAAGAATATGACTTTAACACTATAGCTCTCTATGTTTCTACCTCTCTCTCTCCGTCTCTCTCTCTCTGTCTCTGTCTCTGTCTCTCTCCCTCTCTCTCTCTGTCTCCATCTATATTTGAAAGATTTGTTGTTTGAAAAAAAACAGTTTCGAATGTTAATAAAAATTCTGATGTATAGTTGAACCTATCAAGTAAAATATATATAAACAAATATCTATATCTATATCTATTTCTTCATATATATATATATATATATATGTGTGTGTGTGTGTGTGTGTGTGTGTGTGTGTGGACATAGACGTGTGAGTTCACATCTACTTACCTTTTTATTGTTTTCATCATCGTCCGAAGAGGAATATAAACACTTGAAATTTTTCTGTAATTTATGGTTTTTTGTCCGTAAAAGATCAGAGTTATCTTCTCAACGGTAATAAATATTTCGAAAGCCATCATAAATCTTAATGTTACTTCTTCAAAATTTTTATTTATCGTTAAATAAGTGTCTACTTCACTGCTATTTTTTTTACAAATACTTTTATTCCCATCATATTGATGGTGTATCTGATCACAACACTTTCGGTCGATGAATTACAATTCTTTCAAAACTAGTTTAACTTCAGGTTATAATTGCCGCTTATCATAATATTTGGCTGACATGTTTATCAGTATGACCATTATCTTAGCTTTAGTTTTACTTCATCATATCATGTCTGTATTTTATCACGATTTTCTAGATTGATAGACTTCATTAATTAATCTCATCTTATTCCTATTTTTTTTCTATCTGTTATTGTTGCTCTCTATCCAAATTTTCTCTGTTGATAAAGATTTTTCATTATTCATACAGTTCCCATAATAGTTTTAATCAATCTAATTATTGTAGACGTTTATCTCGATACTTTTTGTAAGTACGAACTTCATTATCACTAATTATACTTCATCATACGAAGTTCTCGTTCCATCATCACACTTGGGACCCACGTAATACTTGCGCTTCATCATATTGTTTTATGAATAATTTTTTTTATCACGATGCTGTGGGTCTGTATCATCTTCACTAATCAATTAATAATTTCATTTCATCTTCCATTGTTACTTTTTATTGGATGCATTCTTCGAAATTCTGAGCGACTGTCACAGAATCAGAAACGTTGGTACATCTTGATGATTATGAAACACAAATCATCTTGCAATTAGGGATCGAATTTGCTTTCAGGTTGTATTCAACATTCCGTACACTGAAGCATTGTCGTTCAAGTAGAGCAGAAATCAGCTGAGTCACTCTCCCATGACCTTTAAAAAGCAGCAGTTTCTAAAAAAATTAATATCTATTGTAAACATTGAAAGGATGCCATAATAACCAGAGGGCATATAAAGAAAAATGGTTCAGTGAGAAAGAAAACACAAACATTCTTCGTCAGCTTATTCTTTAGATACTTGTTTGTTGGTATAGTCACTGTAAAAGGTCACCTCACGATTTAAAAAGCAACTGAAAAGCTGCTACACCCATTGATAACTAGTCATCAGCAGAAATGATCTTTCTTCTGCTCAAATTGTCCTCTCTCTCATTCTTTCTTTCTCAACCATTCCTTTTATTCGCGCTTGCTTTATTCATTATCAATTTGTTTAGCATTTTCGAATATAATCGGTTTCATATTGTTTTCAAGGGAGATAAAAAGTTGTCTTTTCAGATCTGTTTTGTGTCATCTTTTATTTTCCTTGACGAAGACGTGCAATCTTTTGAAAATATATCTTCTCCTGAATCAAAAGATGTTTGTCAAAAAAGATGCAAATCAAGACACAGGGGAGGATAAAAGTCAAAGTTTTAAAATCTTTCAGGACGAATAAAAGATAGAAAATGTCGCCTGCTTCACTTTGTCTTCCCTTCAATACGTTTTAGTTGATAGTGTTTCCCTCCTTCCCTGGCATTGACTCAAATGTTGTCCTTTTCAGGAATGTTTGTTTCTTCTCTTCAATTTGTTCTTCTTACCTTTTGACCCGCTTTTTCTTTCAAATTCTCCATTTGCTCAACTCTTCCCATCGATTTTATTTTTATTTTTTCTTTCTTCCTAGTATTTTTTCTTCTTTTTTCCTTGTAATCCTTCTATTCGGACTCTTCTTTCTTTTTCTCTTCTATTTTTCGTTCTTTTGTTAATCCATTTTTATCATTGTTTCAACTTTTAACCCTCATCATGGAGTATGAGATTCAAAGGGAAGGAAGAAGCAATAATATCATCTCATCGTCTGATAGACTAAATGGATCATCTTTGCACTAATACTGGCGCCAGCCTTTAAAGGAACAATAATATTCGAGTGGGTTTGATTATTCAGATTAGAATAGCTTCCGCATCAGTCTTTTATCATCT
>OY735240.1:3538103-3553103 GCA_963457665.1 Thysanoteuthis rhombus
ATGAAATAAACTTTGCAAATTTGTAACATTTTTCCATTTTTTTTAATTTGAATAATCTGTCTACTCTTAGTACTTGGCACCAAAAACATGAACCTATTATTGTTTCAGAAAAATCGGGTCCCCTGAACATCTCTGCTTCTAACATTACGTTTTGCCTGCTATGCACTCTGGTCTATATAAATTGAGATAGATGGAGATGGAAATGTCTGGATAGAAACACCCGCAGAAAATATCTGTGCAGGACGAAAAATAGTGTCTGAATCATTATGAACAATTTCACCCATGCAAGTTGGTACTTTGAACGTCCGACTGTTCATGCTGTGAGAAAATCACATAACTTATCGACTCTTTTATAAATACAACGGTTGGTATAAGTAACTGAAAGTAAGATAGATGAGAATGAACACAGCTAGTGGGAGATATTTGTGCTATATATGTGTAGTGCGAAAAAATACAATGTTCTCAGAGGAAGATTGGGAGTTATGCAATTCTGTAACAGAAGCAACAATATTTTCTCATCTTGTATATTAATATGTGTCTTTGACAAATGTTCACTCCTAGTACCTGGCGCCGGAAACATAGAAACTCTCTCTCTTACAAAGTAAAAGAGAGTGTAAGTTGTCTGATCGCATCATTCGAATTAAGACAAGACCATTGTGCAATATGCTTCGTCGCAAAGGATGACATTATATAATTTCTACGCATTCATAGTAAATAGTTCCCAACTGATTCTTTACACTAGCTAAGATGAAGTCTTTTCATTTGAATTCTTTAGTAAAATAGCTCACTCCTTATACTTAAATACCTACCCTTAGAGGTATGAAACCTTATATTGCTCCTCTGTGGGTAAATAATAATGGGATTAGAGTCTTTCAAACTTGTAAAACAGTTTAATTGAAGATTGGGTTAACATTACAGTGCCATGAGCACCCATAATGGACTTTCGTAGATAGAGAAGACGGTTCGGTGTCTACTGTGTTGAGTGACACAAAAAATTCTCACTCGTACATCACTTGTAACTGTTTTTTTATTTCTTGACTTCCACGCACTTGGTAGAAACTGAAATTAGATTCATTGAACGTGAATTAATCAATTTTCATGAGATTTTATGAAGTAAGTGTTATTCAGATGCAAGAGAGGTATTTTTTTATATTTTTTACTGAAAGATATTTTCAGAAATAAATTAAAAGGTTAGTTAACTGAGTTGAGAAAACATTGATTAAGTCACAAATAGAATTACGATACATTTCTAAAATATGGGTGTGGCAGAAGCTCAAATTTAATTTCCTTTGATTTTTAATGATGAAGTGTTTTTAGAAAAAAATAACAGAATTCGAAGCGCAAATATCTCTGTTTTCATTAAGTATATGGAACATAGTTTGTATCAATATTTTTTGTCAGTATTTTACAGGTGAAGTATTTTCATATCCAACTAACTACACGTCAAGGGCAGATGATGATATCACTTCCATTATGTTTTGAATCAAAATCGTTTAAATATCAGGAAATTCTTGGTAATTAATTCGTCATTGTTGGATTTATTTTCAGCCTCTCCAAATGGAGAAGACTATCCGATGTCTTGCTTCACCAAACTAAGGAATTGATTCCATCAAAACCAATTTTAAAGGTACGCCTCAAAACGTTTGGATCTTTTCACCAACCATTCTCGTTCACTTTCATTTTCCATGTTTTCCCCATTCTACTCACGTAGACATTTTTCCTTTAGCAATTCCCCAAATCCAAAGTTTTGGAAAATAAGTTTTCCAAATAAACTACTACTTCCATATTGACCTCTGGATTTAGTCCAATGCTCACCTCACAAGTGACTGCAGCTACTGTAAGCAGTCAACACGTCTACCAGTTTCGACATGTCCATAAAATGAAACTCACTCCTGTATAAGAGATGAAAGAGCAATGCAAAACGAGACTGTGAATCGGTCGTCTACGAAGATGGATGAAAAATGCTAAGTTCGTTTGTAAGCATCATTATGCTCTGAGAGAGACAAAAGTGAAATTCTTAGGAAGAATAAAATGGACTTTTACAAAAGGAATTAAAAAAATCTGGTAGATTAGTTGCCAATTTTGGGCGTGTTCTGTCGGAGAGATAAATTGCAAATAGCCTTATTTATCATCGGTGGATTCCCGTGACTAAAGAAGGAATCCGAGTACATACTTATCAATGGATAAAATCTGACCATCGATTCGAAAAGTAAGCAATGTAGCAAATGCAAATATCATTCTGAATATCCCTCTATCTATCCATTACACCGTCTCCCAGGAAATAAGCATCATATAACTTTCTCAAAGATTCCTCCACTTCAAACTCAGGGATAGTAAGTGTCGTGACTTCAGTTCAAACCTTATAACATACTCAGTTTTTTTTTACTTATTTACTGTCCAGTAGGAATTCTGTTGAAAAGAAGTACAAACAAATTAGGAGGGAATTAGAGGACAAATATTGATTCAATAATAGAAAAAGATAAGACAGTTGAGAGAGAGAAAAATTATTCATTAATTCATGAATAATTTCTTTCTTTTTTCGCTGGAGATTTGTGGACAAAAAGACTTCTATGCAATCAAAACATACTTATTTAATGAGTTGATATGAATATAAACAAATTCTATACTTAACCAGGGGAAAAAGTATTTCATTTCATCGAAGTAGTATATATATATATATATATATATATATATATATATATATATATATATATATATATATAGCCTTATGGAAATATAGCCTTTTATTAGCTTATAATTTGTGTCACCATGTTTGGCCAAATATCAGTTGAGAGAAAAGTTGGGACCTATAGCTAGAAAAAAGATGTTTGTTATACATCAGTTCATATTGAAATTAGTAACCTGACGAGACATGAAATCAGATTATCTTTCAGTGTACAGATTCTATCCACGCATGTGCATCGCATTATCCTTGCTTTAAGAAATTTGGTTCGTGCATTTTCTAAGTCGGGTACCAGAATTGGTTTCCTGCACACCTTTGTCTGGAAAATCTCTCAGGAATCGGACCCAAACCAAACTGGGATTGCACACTAATCACTGGGGTACAGGTTGGTTGTTTTGAGATGATGATGATCAACATTATTATCAGGAGCAGCAGCAGCAGCTTTGTCATTGTCATCAATAATAATGATATTATTAATGATAATATATACTAAGTCCCCTCAAAAATAAGGGGTCCAATAGATAGCATTAATGCGAATGATCTTGATTCAAAATATTATGAAAGTTCTGTCATCATCTGCATTTACGTCCGTTGTTGGATACAGACCTAGCCAAGGAATCACCATATCCTCTATCATGGGCGTCACTGGACCGATATTTTCCGAACTGGTCCTTTCCATCCCTTCCTCTTATATTTATCGGCCTCTCATAACCACATCATCTCTTGGGATCCATGTTGTGACTTGGAACGTTCATCAGATGTCCGCCATTTTCGCAACGTGACCAGCTTCTTGCCCTGACTCGTATTTTTTGCTAGATATATTGTCCTATCTTGTGACTTTTAGGCAATCTTTTATAAATCCTTCATGTGCACGTTGCTTGGTTCTTGTTCTGAGGGTTTCTCGGTTAGGTTCCATGTCTAAGCTAAATTGGGTAACTATCAGGAGGATGCATTAAATGCATTTCCCTCTTTCCAGGACTAATACGGCTTACTTTTCTTGAAGGTGGAGTTTACCGATGGCTTGCCATCCTAGATTGATTGAGTTCTTCTTTTGAGGATTTCACAGATATTCGTTTGATGTAGTTATCTATTACTTCAATTCTGCGTCGTCGTTGTCTAGTGGTTGATCCCGTTGGTTGAACGAGATCGGGATAATTGTCCACCAGTCGACATTTGTAAATCCCAGTTTTCAATCGAACTACAAGTTTGTGTGTATGCATATCTTTGGCTGGTAATGAACTATAAAAACTTTTGTGTCAAGAAATTGGCGGAATATTTTGACTCAAATGATAGCAAGAATCCTCAATACTAGAGCGGACTTTTAACAATATGATGAATATTACGTTCTTTTATAATTGCATGGTCTGTGATACGTGATTTTGTCACGAGGTTTTTGTGCTAAAAACTCTTTATTGATCACTAAACAATGTGTTAAAAACATTGGTCACGTGACTTTCACTACTGTGTAAGTAACCAGATATATATAGATATTTATGTTGATTTTTTATGTATATAAAAAAAACTCCTGTACTTTCGTTTCTATCTCTCTTTGACCCATTTGTCTCATGAAGCTGGACCCCTCCCCCTTACATAAATAAATACGTATCCATCAAAACTAGTTTTCCTTCATTGTATTTTGAAAAAAGTTGACTCACACTTTAGTCTTGATATTGACGTTTATTTATTCTAAACTAATAAACTTGGAAAAATCAAGATATGGAAGAATGAATCCCTGGTTGTATGGGGAAAAAATTCCATAATTCTACAACATATTTTAATCTAATTTGACCTTTGCTTGAGAACCAAGAGGCTACTGCGCATGCTTAATGAAGTCGTTGAATTAAACTCTGAACTAATAATTAACCACCCTGGGATTCAATGGCGTCATTAGAAAA
Organism: Thysanoteuthis rhombus; assembly: GCA_963457665.1. NCBI lineage: Eukaryota > Metazoa > Mollusca > Cephalopoda > Oegopsida > Thysanoteuthidae > Thysanoteuthis > Thysanoteuthis major. Next base: position 3,542,682 of record OY735240.1, read on the forward strand.
ATCATTTGTCTCTTGTTCAAACAAATGCAAAAATCGGATGTTACGTGATCAGCTTCCAAACAAGTCTGAATTAAAATTGTAGTTATGTTATTCAATATAAAATGCAATTTGATAGTTTTCCATTCTATTTATATCTTAAATATCATTCCGTTTGTTCCTCTGTGAGTCAAGGATTATACTTCCAGATGGATCATCATCATCAAAATCAAGCTTTTATCGACCATTGTAGGACATAAACTTTCAATAAAACTCACATCACCTGTATATCGTGTGTAGCAGAGCCAATATTTCATGAATCTGTAAAGTTCATTTGAGGCTTCAATACCAGGAATCCACATTTCGAGTTGTGATGTCCATTGGTTGTCTTACATTCCTGCAAAATGTCAAGCCCATCTCCATTAGAGTGACATTATGGATTCTATGATGTCTCTGGTCCTTACGTTGTTTTGTTGACCCCTTCCCATTTGACATTCAGCATGATTTCTCCCTGTGAAAGTTGCATGATTATAAGTTTGCAGGAGCCAGTCTTTTGGTTAGGTTCAATGTTTCCTGCTCTATAGGAGACTATTGGGAAGATGCATCTGTTGTATACTCGTCGTTTTAGGACAAATGATACTTTCATATTCTTGAAAGTTGACCTTGCTCTTCAACAGCTCGCTATGTAGAGTGGTCCCCACTTGATTAATCAAGCTTTGTATTATCGATTTTGATTGCTGTGTATCTATTTTCAACACGTTCATTATAGATGATTTTTTTTTTGCTAAAGTTATGTGAACTTTCTTTATTCAGTCCGTGAAGCTTTAGATGGAAGTCCTGAAAGTTCTCTGCAAAAAAGGACCCCATTGTATACAAATCTGAGGTTACTTAGATATTATCTGTCTACCTTAATTACTCTGTTTTCAAAGTCAAGCTTTCTGAAGCTCTCCTGAAAGCAGGAAGGAAAAGGTTTGGGTTAGCTGGTATCTCTTTGTCTTTTCCTGAATAGAAGATGAGCGTAATTTTAGATAAAAACGAGAGAAAAGAATGGAATGAAGAATATGGATCAATACGTATATATTTGTGTGTTACTAGCTTTGACATCATTTAGTGATCATTCAGGAGCGCAAACAGTAACATATGTTCAATGAACGCACAGATACTATACTAATCTGTATCTTCCCGCATCACCACGATAGCAAGATGTTGCTTGATGCAGGGACCATATAATAGAAGTTCGCAAATGTTGCTCATCTCAACAACTGGGGTTCCTCAGGCCCTTGCCTATTAATGCAATGGGGGGTGCAGTCCTAGGGGTTAGAGCACTTCCAAGACAAGGGCAGGGATATTTTCAGAGGCCATAGAACGAATTATAAGCTTTGTTTTTTCGTTCAGCGATACCGAACTCCTGTTAGCCGTCATCAGCCACTGTATTGCCCTGGTGCAAAGCAATGTACAGGAAGCAAATACTACCCTGTGATCTTCGAAAAACGCACAGACAAGCAGTGAGTTGATCCTAGGAAGTACTCCCCTGAGATTTGATCGAGTATGTCGGGGAGTAACAGTATGATCCTACTTAGGATGCACTAAGATGTAAGCAAAAGTACCGATCCATACCTAATTAATCCAGTCATTCTTGAAGAGGATTATGTAAGTACAAAGATACAAAATGGGGTGTCGCCCTACATACATGGTTTTTGTAGAGTAATCTAATCAACTGACATATTGTGAGGTTTGAAAAGACGAGTTAATTGTTGGATCATTCTAAATACAAATTATCCCAGTATCCCCGAGGCAGTTAATTAGGTATAGAAAAGCAAGCTCATACCGCTGGATAGAAGTAATTAATTAAATGATTTTATAGTGAAAAGAGAATGCTTACTTACTGATTTTGATAAGAATGTAGAAATATTCTTTGAATTTACTAATTAGGTTCACCAGGAGTCATACGCTGTAACAGATTCCTAATCACCTCATTAATTTTTTCTTTCTACCCACCAATAAGGTACAGGTGGCCTATCAGTTGGAGTTACGGAGAATTGAACCAGCAAACCAATTTTAAACACAGTTTTTTCCACTTGGTAGCAACGTCCTTGGAAAAGATATAGATTTATTTATTCATCCCAAACTAAGATTGAATAGCGGGACAAACTCTAGCCATTGTTGGCAGCCGGTCTATCTTTGACTCCCCTCAAGCAGTTCATGCAGCTAATCCTATACCAAATGTTTCACCTGGCTATCTTTTGGAGTACATATGTGAGGCACAGGTTGAGGATTCTGCCAACTGTGTATCCCAGGACTTCCATATTCTTGCTCCAAGCTTGTGCCCTGGAAAAGTTCAACCAAGACTGGTGGTAGTCTTTTTATAACAATCAATCAATATCGTGAAATTTAGAAATCTTACTTATTCAGTACTCCCCAACCAGTAATTGATATATTTTAGATTCATTGATCATTTCTGAATAGCATGTTTATGATTCCCAGTCCAAAAAGTCGAGCTGTTCGGAAATCGTCTACTTACGTGCTCTTCTAATCTGTAAAGGGGTCGAAAATTCAAAAAATGGAAGTGAATAGAATTCAGATTGTATCATGCTATTGTAAAGAATAATGATGCATTTCCATGAATGCTGAAGACAACAATCCAAATTCTAATGGAAATTGGCAGTAATTGGAATTACTACGTGTGTAAGCTGAATTGGTATATGAATATGACAATGTTACCAGAGAAAACAAAGCTCCGAATAAAATGATATTTCTCGTTGTTTTAGGCAGAAGTAAAGAACTTATTTTGAATCGTCTTTTTGGCCCAGTTTTCGGGGAATTTTTTTTTTTCTCGTGAATTTTCAAGCATTATTCTGAGACCTGATATTCGGTGATTCCAAGCATTTTTCCATAACATATATGATTAGAACAGCTACTGACATGAGATGTGTGTGTTTGAGAGGGAGATAGAGAGAAAGATAAGAGAGGGTGGAGCAATAGATGGAAATAGATGGTCTTCAGAATTAGTAAAGAACTGTTAATATCACCTAAACGAACTTTACACCTGATAAAATTGCTCTTCACAATGAATCAAGTGAAAAAAATAATTTCATATTTCACAAACCATCTCATCTTTAATATCATACGCTGTATATAGACTTGACCATAATTTTGAAAGTGTCTTCTGGTAGACGGGAGGGAGCGTTCGAGTGTATAGTGGAAGGAGTAGGCCTACATTTTGATGGCAGAACTGCCGTCGTGAAGAGGTAAGCGTGATTGACAATTCATTTAAGAAGCATGGTCGTCGCTTCTATTAAATGTCACTTGCCCGCTGAATTTGGGTGTCAAGCACTCAGAGATATTCACAAGTCAGCATGGGACTCTATTCTTCGTCGAGTTTGGTATTAAGTGATTGAATGGAACGTGACGAAAAAATTCTGCATCAGTCTTCCATGGTAAAATAACCGTTACTACATTTTGGAAATAACATGTGCCCCGTTCGTTGGATCCTTGAAATGCTCTCATCAGACAAGTGGTACATATTATCAGAATTTATCATTCGTCAAAGTTGTGTCTCAACACGTCAGTGTCCCAGAGTTGAACTGTGTATAAGCTAATCTATTACCCAACACAAACTCCATCTTTGACGATTAGATAATGAGCTCTAACAAATACCGTCAATATTGACGATTCCCAACCACACCTGACTGCAAATGGATATACACATGCATATACACCTTTGAACACATCATGATTATGTATTATGCTTGTCCAAGCTATCATTGAATCACAATGTCTTTTTTGTGAAAAGATGAGTTATGAACTAATGGTAAATTGATCAAATTTAAGAACAAACCTAGGACCTACTACTGACGGTGAGATATTTCCATATATAAAGACAATCATCCAGAAAATTGATAATTGAAACTTATACAAGTTACCTGCCCATTATATATATATATATATATATATATATATATATATGCATGTATATATATATATATACATATATGTATATATGTATATATATGTATATATATATACGTATATACATATATATATATATATATATATATATATATATATATATATACATGCATATATGTATATATGTATATATATATATATAGACATATATGTATACATGTGTATATATATATACGTATATACACATATACATATTTACATGCATATATATATATAAACATATATACATATATGTATGTATATATATATGTATATATATATATATATACATATATGTATATATGTGTGTATATATATGTATATATATATATATATATACGTATACATATATATATATATATATACATATATATATATACATATATATATATATATATATATATATATATATATATATATATATATATATATATATTATTTTTCTGGTTGAAGACATTTTATATAAAATCCCATCCTCTTTTTTCATTTTTTCTTCAAGTCTTTCTCAAGAGAAATCCAAATTCTAAATTTTGACCATATCTTTTGAAAAATAATAACAATGAAAATATAATTGATATCTTTTCAGTACAAATTTCTTCATGGCAAAAGGATTTATTTTCAATCATTTCGAGCGTCATCTTTCAACTGTTTTAGAGTCTTCCTCTACGGGATTGAAATCTAAATAATCGCTGATTATTCTTAGAAAAAAGAGAATATTTATTCTGTTTTGTTCTGCACACATTATCCTTCCCACTTTTTGCCACAAGATTTGAACACGTATTCTGTGATGATAGACTATCCACAAATGATCACTAAACGTTCTCAGTAGGTTTTAGAGATCTGTTAAGGTTAGGAATAATTGTTTAAATTTTAGGTAGATTCAGGGATTCCTCTCGATTGAGATATTTTTTTCATTTTTTCATATGTATCGTTTGATATTTGTTTATTTGTCCTCAAATGTCTCCAAAAGGCTTTCGTAATTACTAAATTCCTAAAGGGTTTTAATGACATTTTTTTGGTTAGATATCGACCATAGGGGGGAGTGTTTAAATTCCAAGGCGGATAGAAATCTTCTCGGTTTGACATATATTTTCTTATCTCTTTTTTATATCCATTCATAGTATCACATGTCTTTCTCTCTACCAGTCATTCAGTCCGTACGATATGATTCAAATTATTCTTTAGAAAAATTGAGGAATTATTTTCTGATTGTGAGATATCATTCAGGGATTGTAGCATTCATCGGAAATATGCAAAACCAAAACTCATGCAGTCAATTCCTCCAGTCGTCACTGTATATGAACTGGTTATCATTTATTCCATCTTGAATGAACTGATTGTTATTCAGTTTATTTACGTGCAGGGTATCGGTGATGATGTGTGATTTCTAATTACTTCTCAGTTTCAAGAGCGTTTCAATTAAGAATTCTAGTTTCCCTCCATTTCTTTGTAATATACCCTTCATCATTTCCAGTTTTTCTCTAGAGAAATAAAGGGCAAATTTGATCAATTTGTCTCAAAGCACAGAATAATGGCTGATGGGTCACTATATATCAGAGAGCTATTGGAGCAAAAATGTCGCCGTTGGACCTTTATCGGGTAAAAATGTAGCAATAGGCATCTGAACTGTTTTGAGGGTACTTTATTTTTCATCACTGTTAAAGAAAAGGGATCTCTTATTAGTGATATTCTTTCAAAGGTCAGATCTCTGAGGCTTAATTCAGCATATTATATTCTGAGTTAACTTGGAAAATCTCCAAAAAAATATCCTCAAGGCATAAAAAGGTTCCAACATATGATACAAATCTACAGATGAAGCTTAACATTATTACCGTAAATTACAATCAAGCCTTTTCTCCTTTTCAATGTTTTTTTCTCCTCGTCATTTTTCTCTTGGAGGAGATATTAATTAAAAATACGAATCTTCGACTTAGAGTCTCATTCCAAATATGTCTGAGACTCTCTCCAGAGAAATAAACGCTAAATATCCGAAAACATCAAATGGCAAATGTGTCCCTATATATCAGAAAGGCAATCAAGCAAAAATAACGGCGTCGTTGGAAGATGAAAACTGTATGATCAAAAATTATTGGACCTCCGGATATTTTTACCATTTATAAAGTAGAGATGGACAAACCATTATTTCTATTTATGGTTCATAACATTTCATTCGTAAATGATGGTGATCTTTTTTATATGTGAGTAACTATATTTACGGTGTTCTTCTTCACGAAAGATTTCATTATTTGATTCTTTGTTTGTTATTTTCTATCGCTTTCGATTTATGGCCTTCTTTCTTTGCAATATCTCTTCCTTTTATCTGACCATTTACAATAATGTACCCCCTTTCTCTTTTGCCTCTTTCCTTTAGACAATATCTCTCAAACGTTAGTAAATCTTTCTATTTTTAGCATAATCATCCCTGATGTAAAAAGTAATTCATGTGTACCAACCCAAATACCGAGAGCAAAGTGTCTGTTTTATACATTCGTTCTGCTGATTCTTGTTCAAGATCTAATTGAAAGTCTCTTGTTTCACATATTTTTTTCTTGATTATTAATTTTCAATAAACTGTTCATTGATTTCTCAATGCTAAATTAAAAAAACTGCACAAAATAGTACATCGTATGCATTGCGTCTTTCTTCCTTTGTTTCATTTATAGCAATTTCATAATAAAAAAATGATGCACTTTATCAATTAAGACAAATATAACAAAGCATCCTTATTTATCAATAGATATTTATTGATTGATGATTAAGCTCTGATTGAAGTCCACTTCCTATTTACATATATTTTCCCTTTGATTACCAATCTTCAATCAATTCTTTATTGATTCTCTTTTGATGTAATTGGAGGAACTGTACACAATAGTGCTTCTTGGAATGGTGTCTTTATTGGTTAGTCTCGTATGTAAATGATGTATCAAAAGGAGAACTCACTTCATTAATTCAGAAAATTATAACAAATTATCTGTACAGTCCATGCAATTCTTATTGATTCCTGATTAATCTCTGATCAAAATTTAATTCCTATTTACTTATCTTTTTTATTTGATTATCAACTTTCAATAATCTTTTTATTGATTTCTCCATGGTTATTCATTGGCTGTGAACTATTTCGAAGACTGTATAACCTAATTACGTTTTCAAACAAATTAGGAAAAAAAGGTATATTTCTTTGGCCACGTCTTTACGTTTTTTCATCTATTTTGCTCCGGTTTTCGTCTATCAGATGTGTCTAGCTGTTCTCACAATATTACCCAGCATACTCAAAGGATTTGAATAAAGAAAAAATTCGTTTGTGGGGTGAACGTTGGGTTGAGATAATTGCCCACATTCTCGGACGGATGCACTGATTTATTTTAATTGACATCATACATACATCGATATGATTACAAACTCCGATTGCATATGCTCTCTCATTGTTTTATGGTTGATAGATCATCCGAATTAGACAACAAAGAATAGAAGAAACAATAAGGGAGAATAATGTTACTCCAGGAATCGAACCTGTGACAGATTATCTAGCTGCTCCGATGTAACATTGCTTTCACCATTGAGCTGAACAAGAATCGGTAATGCATAGGCCTAAATAATTGTTTTCACCACTAATTCTCATTTTGTTTATTCTCGGTTTATTTTTTTTCTTTTCAACTGTTATTTATAAAGGAATGGACACGTACATAAACTGACTGATAGAATAGATTATTATACTACGTTATGTTGCTAGTGCTTACATAAGTAATTTCTTCGACATCATGATTTATGTTGTAATAATATCAATGATATTCGAAAGTTGGGGAATTTGAAGAAAAATAATAAATGAATGCTTTGTTAATGCTGTCACATTGCAAAATTCAAATCATAACCAATGATGTAGAATATACACATTATAGATTAATATCCTGGAAATTCATCGATTCATTTATTCTGATCATTATATTATATGAATAATGAGAATGACATTACAACTTTTTTTTCTGTAAACCAAATGGGAATTTTAAATAATTTGTTAAAAATGGATTTTAGTCGTTTCCGTGTCGATATCCTTTAGTCATTTTTCCCGAGAACGAAATGCAAGTTATAAAATCAATTTGGAATTTGTTTTTCTTACTGTGCCTTAACATTAACTTTATGATTAATTAGATTAAACTGAGAATAATCAAATACTCCCGGTGAATGAATGAACAAATAAACACTTTTACGTGTTTTCTCTTTCAAATCTAAAATGAATATATATCTTCAAGTAGGTCAACTCATTCATTGTAGTAATGTAGCAAAGCTCTGCCAACTCTTGAAGAAGCACTCTGGTGGATGGGGATGAATGTATAGCTTAAATTCGGCCATAATGACTCCCCAGTTCTGCGTAGGACAAAGGTAAAATACCTGCCGCTTGGTTTGAAGTGAACCTTTCGATCATACCTCAGGCACTAGATGGGATATTGAATAGTCTATAGCTACACTGAAGGGTTTTAATACAACGAAACAGTTGTCTGTGGTGACACAATTATTGATTATATATATATATATATATATATATATATATATATATATATATATATATATATATATATATATATATATATATATATATATAATTCAATCAGTTGTTATCCGAAGAATATGAATCTAGAATAATTATTCTGAGAATAAATGTTTGATATTTAGATTTTATTTTGTTCGATTAATTCTGAAATTTTGATTACGTTCCTTTTTTGCTCGGGAAAGCAACCCAGTGAAAGTGAATTGATTCTTATTTGAAGATGCTGATAGTATTCTTCAAGGCTACAATTGCTTAGAATCAGCTGGATGAAAATTATTATTTGAGTAAGTAATTTTTAGTTTGATAGATGGATAGAATATCGTCAGAGTTGCAAATAGGCTGATGATCGGTTTACAGAGCAGTAGACGCACGGGGATGAAATTAAAATAGGGTCGGATCTATGTTAGGTTCCACTCGTGTGACATTATCCAGCTCCCGTGACTAGTGTCTGGGAAATATAAAAAAAAGTATGGAAGAAAATAATGAATGAAAACTCCAAACATCAAACAGAAACAGGAATCATGTTCTGCCCGTTTCTCCTTCCTCGGCTTGACGTTAAATACAGACCTGTTGTTTGATGTCCAATTTATTGCAAGAGAGTGAACTGGAGTCGGCAGAAAAATATAATGAATAAATACCGATAAGTATCCTCTTTGACGGTTGAGTTCACCGTCGCATATATTCAATAAACGGTACGAAGATACAGAGCGTCATAAAAGCCAAAAGAACGATCAAAACAAAGAAAGAAAGAAAAGGTGACTCGGGAAGAACATAATGAATAAGAAGTAAAGCGACTCAAACGGACTTTGAATGATTTTCTGTGCGTTTCTCCTCCATCAACTTGACCTTAAATATTAACTGTTTGTTTGAAGTCCAGATTATTGAAAGAAAGCAAATCGAATTCAGAAGAAAACAAAATATGAATGCCATATCCATTCAGAATATAATCGATCAAGGCTCTCCACACTTTCACTCGTGGAAATGGTGGAGCAGTTCCCAATCAACGAATAAAGACATTGTAAATAACATTCTGGGCTGTCGATTTTGCCGTCAAAAAAACTCAATAAACATCGCCTGACAGTCTAACGCGTCTCTTTATCATTATCCCATGATATATGAGAGTTGTTTTTTTGTGTTTTGTTTTTGTTTTTTTTGTTTTCTATTTTTACTTTTTGATGATGGGTGTAATCATCCGAGTTACTTGTAGATAGTAACGTGTCTAAACATATTAAAAAAAAACTGTTGCTTTGTAAATAGCCCTTTCCTACACATGGCACAGAGGAAATATTCTTTGGATTAAATAAAATATAAGCCTAAAATCATTCATTCATGAATATATTACTGGAGAGTAATCAAACAGCATTGCTAACGCTATAATCACTAATAAATGATTCAAAATCAGTTTATATATTTATGAGAGGTGGCTATTGATCTGCTGAAAATTTAAACAAGTCTTCCTCAAAACCTGGCACACCTTGTCACAGAATTTTATCGGGATCTTTCAGGGATATTGTGAGGATGGACTGAAGGACAAATGTTTGGCTTCATCTGATTACTCTTCTGACATTGTTGCCAGGGATGTAGGAATCTTTGAATATGAGAAAAAGATCGTTTGCAACCGGTACCTAACCGAATTTTGATTGAATTCTGGTTGAAATAGGTGGTGTTTACTTCATACAGATATCCTTAGGAGCAGCGTAGATACCCCTCACCATGGGTAAAAAGGGTATATTCTGACTCTTCGAGACGCAGGCGTCTTATTCGAAACGCAAGGTAGAAACTCAAAGCTGACAAGCTCCCCTTTTTACACTTAACTAGATCCAGGATTACTCATTGAAACGGGTACCAAATATCCTAGTACGTCACTGCATTTCACTGAGCAACAGTTATGCAATCCTTTAATTTCACATTTTATTTTAGAGAATGAACTCTAATTCATCGTGTAAAGTATGTAA
>OY735240.1:3558103-3563103 GCA_963457665.1 Thysanoteuthis rhombus
GATATCTAGAATAACCAGGATCATTTTCCCAAGAAGTCCAAACGGTAGCAAGTCGTTGCTCCGAGATATATATATATATATATATATATATATATATATATATATGTGTGTGTGTGTGTGTGTGTGTGTGTGAAGGGTATTTAATGAAAGGATACTGGCCAAAGTTTGAGGTGAAGCAAAAGCAAGAGATAATGGTCAATCCTATTCGTTGGCACCCACAGAATTCCACCTGGGTATAGCTAGCAATTGCACAAGTATTCAGTAACATGTTTCCATTTATGGATGTTTAGACTTACAGTTTTAAACTCAATTTCATTGTTCTTCGACCCACATCAACTTTTCAGTAATATATATCATTTATTTTCACCCTAAAAATTACTGTTTAAACAGCAGTTTCTTTGAATCGAGTAAAACAGAAGTGACTTGTTTCTGAGTATATGTGTACAATGGATTATTGTAATGGCAGTAAGCCCCCTGTAATCATGAAATGAAGAGCACATTTCACTAAACACAAATCTTGTCTTCTCTTGCAATATTTTGTCTCTTTAGTTTATTCTATATTTTTCTTTTCTCATCCCTTTTAAGCTTCCACCTTGATCCTTAAGAAATTATTCAACGCGTGGTTATCAACTTGAATCATGATTTCTATCTTTTTGCCTCGAGAACTTACGTGACTCTAATAAATCATATTCACGTTATCACAGTTAAAGAAGTTAACATAGGCCCTGCCATTAGCATCGTGCAGCTCAGCTTTCAATTTGTTATGTACGCCGCTACTGCTCTTGTTTTATATCAAGATCTGTTTTGGGACCTGCTTTACTCTCATTCTGAATATGCAGATTTCTTCACACACATTTACACGTATCTTTTTTTCTTCATGAAACACAAATGCACCCTGGAGCATTCGTCTTTGTCAGCTTGTTCATATCAATCTATCCATCTATCTATCTATTTATCTATCCATCTATCTATCTATCTATCTATCTATCTATCTATCTATCTATCTAATCTTCCACTTCATTTTGAGAATGTGTATCTTTTTCAAGATAGTTCCACACACATCCAAACAAGCTGGTATCGTTCCTCTCCGTGTTCATTTCCTTTCTAACACTGGTTTTGTCTTTTGAAGCAAATCTTTTTCAAGGGCCTACTTTATCTTCATTTTGACAACATGTATTCGCACACACTTCACATACATAGATATTTTGAAACAGAATCACTCCCGAAACCACATCCCTAAGATCCAACCAGATAGCAATCCGAGAACTCAAACCTCTGTCACTTCCATTATCACAAAAATTGAATAGAAATCAGCTCATATCTTAAGCTGTAATATAAAAATGTAGCAGCAAAAAAAAAAAAACAAAAAAAACAAACTCGATCAATCCTTTGCAAAATTCAAATAAAATCTTTTGAAGACTTTACAGATATTGTGCGGACATTTAGCTACGATGCAGGGAATGTAATAGTAAAATTTTCCGAATTTATGGAATTTAGTCCATCACTCTCTTTCACAAAATACCATTGAAAATCATTGAAAACTTTTAGTGATATTGAGAAGACAGACAAACACGCGTTCACACTTGAATACATGTACCTCTTCAAAATTTGTTGGCAGAGGTAATCATGTGAAACCCACAGGACTGTTGGCACTTTATACACATACACGCTGACATGTATGAACCTGCACGCACTAGAAGACACACACAAACATACTCGTACGCACACCCACACGTACATATATATATATATATATATATATATATATATATATATATATATATATATATATATATATATATATACATATACACATATATATATATATATATATATATATATATATATATATATATATATATATGTATGTGCGTGTGTGTGTGTGTGTGTGTGTGTGTGCATGTGTATGACGGATACGACTTGACTACAATATAGGTTTTTTTTTTCGATTATATTCAGCTATCAATAAACATGTTGGATATCATTATCCAGAAATTGCTCATATTTATTTACGTATGTATCCATCAACACAGAATCATATTTCTGTCTCACTTATTTAGCATAATGTGGATGAAGAAAAAAACATATGCTCTTATTGTTTCCATTCTTTCTTTGAAAATTACCATATTTTGATAAGTAACTTTTAAAAAAATCGTTGATGTAGAGATACTTACGTCTTTTTCTTTGGATATGAAGTGAGGAATCCATAATTGAAACCGACATATTGAGATTCTTCAAGAATGTTCAATTATACTGCATTGGGAAGAAAAAATGATGTTAGCACAGAAAGGAATGAATGAATATCTATACTTCTACTAACATCATAAGCAGAGGTAAGATCTGTTTATAGTAATAGAGATTGGCAAATCTATAATAGAAACCAACTGAGGTCTTTGATCAGTTCCAAGTAAAAACTTCTAAATGCAAAATCGTACTAACTGTGAAAGGTACATATTATAAAGTGTCCCTTTCGTATCTTTCTTTGTTCTTCCGCCTCCTCTTTTCATGACTCAAATCGAACTTATATTATAATCATGGCAAGTCGGACAATGAATAACTGGAAAATACTCAGGGCATTTCTCAACAATTTCCATTGTCACTGAAAACTGAATTAAAGTCAGTTCATAAATAGTTATGATTCGAAAGACCGACCAATCCTATCCATATCCGTCCGTCTTTTTTTCAGTACTGCTCCATATTGATGTGCAAAATACTCAACAAACTGCTCATAAACCTGAATCCATAGATTCCAACCTTTCCATTTTTTTTATTCTTCCCATGATTATAGAAAAAAAAAACATGATGAATATAAAATAAGCTGCTGCTGATCAAACCCCTCGAATTGCTCTTACCTTTTGGCTTAATAGTTGCTGCTAATACAAAGGCATAGATAAGTCCTCATCAGTCGTCCGTTCAATCCTGAAACAGTTTTATTTTCTTTAATTGTCAAAGTGATACATTTACTATGCAATAACAGGAGATCATTTCAAATATAGTTCCTATATAATATGACACTATTAATAATCAAATATATATATATATATATACACACACACATATATATATATATATATATATATATATATATATATATATATATATATATATATATATATATATATATATATATATATATAATGTGTACTTTAGAGAGTGAGACAGACTCGGGAGTGAAGTTTTTGGTGGTAAGGTTTATTAATCCTTATATATCTATAGTCCATACATGTTTCGGGATTTCTCCCATCATCAGTGGTAAATGTTGTGTGAGTGTGGATTAAAATGTACCATGTGGAACCAGAGTCCACTGCCAGGGACTATGCATTGTGGGTAAGTTTTGTTGTCAGGGCTACTAGATGCCTCCTGCTGAATGTAAGAATGACCAGCAGGTATTGGGATTTTGGTAAAGCAGCAGCAGTTTGCCTTGGGGAGGGCAGAGTGTGTCAAGGTAGGGGGTAGTGTTGTAGAGGTGGATTTTCTGGTATGTTTGGGGTAGTGTAGGAGGGGTGGTGGGGTTATGGAGCTACATAGGTATCAACCTTAAAAGTTACTGAAAATGTTTCGGCTATGAGTTGAACAAGGGTTATAACAGGCTAAGGTGAAGTTTTTCCTATGGGTCTAGGTGACTTTGAAGCTTCCATCATTGAATGTTTCTAAGATGTGGGTGTGAGGATATTAATGGTAGGAGTTGTGTGTATTAGTGTTCTGTGTGGTGAGGGTTGTTCAGTTTAGTATTTTGGTGGTGTGTAGTAGTGTTTTAGTAAGTTTTCTAAACTGCTTACTAGTGTTGGAATCAGGTTTTCTAACTCCCCTTCCATATTTAGTGGTAGGGGGCTTTCCTCATTTTTTGGTAGAGTGTGTGTGTGAGTTGATGTAGGGGTTACCTGCTGGTCAGGGTGTTTGCTTGGGTCTTCAGGATGCTTTCCAAGGGTCAATGTGGTGGGTTGAGGGAGGATGCTACTCTTAGGGCTTTCCTCTTGCAGGGTATGAGGGGTAGTAGGTCTGAGGCCCTTATGGAGTCTAGTTTTCTTGTTTCTATTATCTGTATGCTGGTTTTTGTAGTTGCGTTTGTTCATATAGCTGTGTCTGTTCACAATATTGGTGTCAGTAATATTAGTATTTGTGTAGGTGTTTCTGTTATGTTTGTTCATATGTGTGTGTCTGTTATAGGTGTTAGTATTGTTAGTGCTAGTGTAGGTGTTTTTGTTTTGTTTGTTCGTATGCGTGTGTCTATTTCTATCGTTGTTCGTGTGGGTATGGATGATGTTTTTGTCAGTATTGGTGATTCTTGTTGGGTAGCCTGTGTCTGTGTGTCTAGTGTTAGATCTGTGTTTGGTGGGGGAATTGGTTTTTTTTGGGTATGTAGGTGGTAGGTTGGGGGTAGGTAACAGAGGCCTGGTGGCTCTTTTGGTGGGTTGTATCTTAATTTCTCTCATATTCTGTGGAATCGCAGATCTGTGTGTGATATTGTGTCTAAGTTTGTTGTATTTTTTAGTTTTGGTGAGGTTAAGTTGTTTTTTTCTTCCTCCTATGTTGATGTTGATCGCTTCCTGTATTTCATTGTATTCATCTGTGTATGTGTGTTGCTGTAATTTTTGTTCCAATTCGCTGATATCTGTTAGAGTGTCTTTGATGGTTTTTTGGCAGAATTGGATGGTGTCATCTAAAAGATCCATAGAAATGTATGTATATATATTTTCCTAGATTGTTCAACGGAGGTGTGATTATTGAGTCTTTTCAGGCATAGGATATTATTCATATCTTAGGTGATCAATATTGCAAAATATTGATTTGCCATAAATAGCAGGAAGCGCACGTAAAAGTGATATATAACCGAGAAAGAAACTGCAGACTGTAAGTCACGAATAAATCATGCATATGTCTTTATAATCAGTTTCTAAAATGTACAAAAAATCTCAGCTTTGAACCAAGATGGACATGCTGGAATAAAGAGTTTATGTGAGTAAGGGAAGCAGAGATGATGCTGTGCTTCAACAATCAAC
>OY735240.1:3568103-3585603 GCA_963457665.1 Thysanoteuthis rhombus
TTACTTTTATTCACATTTTTGCATATATTTCATAAATGATAGTAGTATAGAGTTCGTGCACGCTACAGCTTTTTACAAGTATGGATGGTCCTGACAGTTAGAAGTATGAAACAGCAAATCAAGTACTCAATCACTCCTGCTGAGACAGTTTGCTTTCATGATGCTGTTTTTGAAAAGCATGTATCTAACTCTTTTCTCCCGGATTGTAGTTAAATAGCAGGACAGACTTCACCATTCAGAATTATTACTGGGAAACCAACTGCTCCATCCGGCGTCCTGAAAGGCTGGCAACACACTGAATTTGGAACATATTCTTCGGATATTTTACTAACCTGGCTCTGGAGAAGCTTTGATGGATTCAGCATTTAAATTTGGAATTCAGCTTCTCGCTCCGAACTAATTTGGAAGAATACGTGATTGTCAATTTCGGCAATCAATGATAACAGTCGGTGCAATTCAAGAGA
Organism: Thysanoteuthis rhombus; assembly: GCA_963457665.1. Classification (NCBI taxonomy): domain Eukaryota; kingdom Metazoa; phylum Mollusca; class Cephalopoda; order Oegopsida; family Thysanoteuthidae; genus Thysanoteuthis; species Thysanoteuthis major. Next base: position 3,568,568 of record OY735240.1, read on the forward strand.
AAACTGGAAAATCAACGTTGCAATTGATATTGCATTGTTGGCCGACGATGCAATTCTAATATGCAGCGATAAATGAGCAAAATGCAACTGAATGTTGGCACTAAGAACGTGAGCGAAACTGTACCTTTTCACACTCGTGCTTTGATTAATGTAGTATAAGTATTTGTAAAGCAATTATCTTATTTAATTTTATCAGACAAAGTAGGTTCAAGTGGTATACATCTATTTTTGACAACTATTTTTTATAACCAGTCCTTGTTGTATTCAATCATCATCCAGCTCGGAGTTTGTTTTGATTTCAGTGAATGGTAAATTTTTTATATCATTTGTTTCATTATATGAAGTACTGGAAGGCATTTTAATTATTTTTTTACAACAACTAAATTTTATCTCATACTCATTTGTCATCCCAACGACAAGGTGCATATCAACCTAGGGTATAATTAATGTGACAGGCTTAGTAACCTAGGAGTAGATAATGAAGTATTACCCCAGTAAAATATTCCTACCGTTGTGTTCAACAAATCACCTCGAGTACAAGATGGAGTTATAAGAGTACATAAAATCTAAATAAATTTGAAGGTGCAACGATCAAGTTACGTTCCAGCTAACACTGATATGACTGTATTGAACCTGTGAATTGCCAATCATGTAATGAAATATACAGATTCTTTCATTTTAGGCTAATTCAGTAATTCATTATTACTTAATTCTATCTCCTCACTTGCAGTTTCTCCTCAATTGGATACGCATAAAACCTCTTTAGAAAAAGCTGATATGCAACTCAGGATATAGACCCATCAAAGTCGATTTTATCCTGAAAGCAAACATGCTATTACGCTATGAAATTACGAAAGACTCATACCAATCAACAGATTCAAACTCTCTTACACATGAAACTATCATACAAGTTAATTTGCAATTGCTTTGTACCTATGAACTATTTTTTTTTGGCCTTGTCTTGTTTTGATTCAATACTACTTGAACGATTATGGGGTTATATCTATCAGGTTTGACATTCTGGCTCCTCTGAAAATACCGCTACATAATACCGAATGAAATACCTCTTGTCACGATTTCCCGTTTCGATAGATTAAGGAAAATATTCGAAACATGAACACATACCAATTTTCCTTCTGCTAGACATGCAAAAAGGTCATTAGAAAGGGCGAAAACTCAACTGAGGACATTAAAGCACCAAATTTGATTTGGGATATGGGCATCATTAGAAAATTGAATTACCCACAACACATAATTGTTATATATTTATGTGTGTGTATATATATATATGTGTATATATATATATATATATATGTGTATATATATATATATATATATATATATATATATATATATATATATATATATATATATATATATATATATATATATATATATATATAAACAAAATGTATAATATAAAATCAATATAAAAAATTGCACTATTTTCTGTATAAAATGTGTTGATAAATTCTCCTAGCGTAAATTTTCAGTATGAATGTTTTGATTACTCATTAATTTTTATTACATTTCGACCATATACAGTACTCTCCAAATTATTGTGCACTTTTTCAAAGAGTATTAATTTCATTTTAAAACATGCAAATCACAGAAATTCAATGAGAAAACGTTTTTTTATGTATTTTGTATTCAGCATTCATTAAAGTATTCTGTACATCGACAGTTTTAACCATTGTTGACCTCAGAATAACCTCAAACGAACTTGACTTCATCTTACTCAAGTATGGGGGCTAAGTCAATGTGAACTAGCATACTTTTTGAGACGTTCCGTTTCCCACTGTGTGTTCATCTAACTCACATTTATAACAATCATCATCATCATCATCATCAGTCTTTTAATGTTGGCCTTTGGTCATTGACTTTACCCAAGATTCGCCTAGCCTCTCTATCATGAGCATCGTGGAGGTAATACCGTTTATGTTACGGATCAAACATTTTACTCTCTTAGATTCACTTCATTGTACGTTGTAATTTCAAAAAGTGATAATATCAGGAAGGGATATATTCAATGGTAAGAAGAAAATAGAAATGATTATAATGAGTCTCTTCAGGATGTTACAGGATGGGGACGAGGGTTTTTCCTCTAAGAACAAACAGAATGTTGATTGCAGCCCACAAAATACAACAACTGACATCTTGTAAGGACTTTAAAAACCTGTAACAGACTTTGGATATCCAATTACAGTAAAATTTGACAACTAAAAAGCTATGAGAGAATTGAATATCTAAATTGAAAAAAAATTAAATAAGGATGATGAAATCTATTCTTGAATTTTCATTGATCAATGTTCACGTTCTGGAACTGTATATTTTGTGTCTCTAATGTCTGGATTTTTTCATCTATTCACCGACAGAACTTATTACCGTCTTAAATCGTTCTCTTGGCTTATACTACTCTAAATGGCGAGGGAAAACTTTCTTGTAGTGACTTATAGAAATTCAAACGGTACTGAGGTTACCTCTACCTGATGTAAGTCTGTGTGAAGTGTATGTATATCTAGGGATGCTAAGTAGAGAAAATTGCTTTTTTTTCCACCTGACTGTTGCAGATCGAAAGAAAGCAGAGTGCTATATGATTGATATCATGGCTGCTTGAGCTGTTGGATAGACGTCAGAGTTAGCATATAACCGACTTAATGGATTCAATTTTACTTACTGGTTGGCCTACTCGATGCTATGGAACTTTGTCTGTCTTGTTACCTTATTGATAGCAGGGGAAGAAGCAATGGATTTAGGCTAGCAGCTTCAACCAATGCACTGGGGGAATTTGCTACCTTATTAAAAGTATGCAAAAAATTATCAAATCTTTATTGATCCTGTGGTCGAACAATGTGTGACTTTGAATTATTAGGACGTCAGTACTTACAACAAATTATCTATCATGTTGTGCTGCTTTACTTTCTTTTCCTTTAGGGGAAACTGCAATCCGGGCGGTAGTTTAGTCGTGGAATGATTTATCAAAAAATGAATTTTTAATAGACTGATATCTGAAGAAGAGACGGTGATTATCGTATCTGAACTGGTACAGCAATATTATTATCATTAATTTTAATAATAACAACAATAATACAAATGATAATAATAATAGTCACGACGACGACGACGATGATGATGATGATGATGATAATGATGATGAAAAGAAAAAGAGGAACTTTATCTTTTGCCTATAGTCCCAGTAGCAAACATCAGTGCCATTCTTTGCTAACTTTTTTACCGAACCATCGAACTTTTTTTTCAACTGTCCTGCTTTTGTCTTTCATTGAATCACCTAATCTTCTTCCCTTTCCCCAATTCTTTTTTAATAATTTCACAACAGACTAATATTTTCGTATCCCCTAAAATTCCATCGAAATCCAAATAGAATCTTCTGGAGATACTTTATCGAAGGATACATGGACCGAAATGAGTGAATTTATCTATCTCTTCCAAATTTGTTGACAGAAAAATATTGATGAAATATCAGAATTACATTTTCATACAAAACGTGACTTTTCACTAATTACGAAGGAAGTATTACGAAATAATTGGATGGAAATAATTAGCAAAATCTTTCCATCGAAGGGAATGGCATGAGCGGAAAATCAATAAATGTCTGCTTTCCCCAAAACACTTTCCTATTTTTTCGTCTTTAATTAAACGACAAAAGTTCGAAATATATTAACTATAAAAAGCTGGAATTTCAGATATCTTCAAGATTATGATGAAAACATAATCCAATTGAACATTATTTCAATCTCGATTCTTTATAATACCCTGAAATATATGCGTTAAAATAGTGAATAAATGTCTTCAGAAAACAATTGAATTCGTGCTAATCAGTCGGTACAGTGTCTCAGGTGAGATTTAGTCCGACCAAAAAAGTTTTGCTCAATTATTTATACAAATTTACTAAACATCTTTATTTAGATGAGGATTCATTTTTTGAAAATGGATAATTAGCTTAGCACTTGGTTGAAGTAGTCATGTCATATATTTGGTGTGAAAGCTTGAACTTATTGCTCAGGAAGAACGGGGTTTCAATTTTCAGGACTTGTAGGACATCTTTGAATGAAAAAAGCCTCCATTTTACCTCTTACCATTCCAAAGTAAGCTTTTTAATATCGACATATTAACTTTATATTTTATTACTAGGGATAATTTCGATATCCTGGGGCCTTTGCAATGGGGTTTTGGTACACTTTTCTCAATGTTGAATCATATGAATCAGAATTGAATTACAAACTAATCCACAATACTCATTTACTGAAATCATTGGCGTATTGGAATTTTTTCGTAGAGGATAACAAAGGATATGATTGGACGGTAATTTCACACCTTTTCCTCCCTATTCGGGAGACAATAACTCTTCCCCATGCCCCTTGATATGAAAATAAATAATTGACCATTTCCCTAAAATTTCTCAATAAGTATTCGACGGCAATCATTGTGAAATCAACCATATAAACCGTAAGGAGCAAAGATATCAGAAATTCCAAAATTATGACCAAAAATAAACTGAGTTTTTGTAGTTTTTTTTCGAAGGCTGCTTATTAATACACGTAAAATTGTCCTAAATTGATTGACCAGTTGAAATCTACGCCATTACGTCAAGCAAGATATTTCATCAGTATTCAGTTGTGCAAATCACTCTGTGAATAAATTCTTTGTTTAAATCGTCCGTCTCACAGCTAAACGTTTATATTTTGTTTATAGCCACTAGTTGAATGGATATTTATCCCTGGTCTTGAGGGGATTCGAAAAAAATGTATATATACATTTAAAGCAAATTAGTTTCAATTAGGAACATAGGCACTCTGAAAATGTATACATCTGCCAACCATGCTGTCAGTATTAAAATCAGTTCACAATTTAGCAAGAGGAGACTGTAAAATCTTTTCGAATTCGACTCCAATTCACTAATTAGTTCTTTCATAGATCATTTCCCATCCATCAGATGGATATATTGCTTGATGTGAACGTATAGCTTCCGTATATGGCAGGTCATGCTACAAACCTTCACTCCAAAATTTGATTGTTTTTTTCTGAGATCACATCGTTCAACAAAATGTCATTGGAATGTGTAAGGATATCGTGATGACAGACCGACAATCAATGCACAGACATGCATATGGACATATGAGTGAATACATATACCTCTTCCTACTTCCTCAGCAAAGGTAACTGTGACATAGTACCGAACTTGTCTAAGTAGGATAAATACTGATTACTCTTTCATAATGGTACAAGCTACGCTGATTACGTTCGAAAAGAATCAAAAATTGGTTTGTATAGAAGGTTTCTCTTACAAATGAACGTTTATAACTTATTGTAAATCGCTTATTGATGGAAGAAAAGGATATCAAAGTGTGTATAATCGATTGGGAGGTATGTAAGACAACTTCAAAGAAATTTGTCGACAATTACCGACAAACCAATTCTCGAACAATACACAATAAACTCAAGTTGTGATTTGTTGACACTATGACGCTCAAAAGCGGAAAATAAGTGGCCTAAATGAGAAATGCTCATGGCTAACGACGGATTTATAATGAATGATACTTAAGAAAAATGAGACATTGTACCAAGATTTCCTGTTGCTTCCCACATTATTCGATGGACATCATGACTAAGACCTGGGATTTTTCTAGATATGTGGCAAAAGCTTGTCCAGAAAAAATAAGATAGCATAATTGTCTGGACAAATATTGAATATTTCGTAACTGAAGCTCCAACAAAGATACTGGCAAACCATAGAAAGGGTCTATGTCCAGCGACGGATAATGAATGGCCGATTGATGATGATGATGATGATGATGATGATGTGCAATGTTTTGAGGAGAGTAATTGAATTTATTGTCAGTCTTACGGCAAAATGTTCCTACTTTATGGATAAACACTTGTCGAACATGAAATTCTATTCGATTTTTTTATCCAACGGACGAATATAACCTCCTGTCTTTTCAGTTCGACAGTTGTGCTGATTCTATAACTAGTTACAAAAGGCCAACATCTCACTATTTTTATAAAAAAATGTATTTCTATGATCAATAAGACTATATGTATAGGGTTAATTACTTTTTAGCGTTGCTAAATCCAAGAAATGATCACGCTGTTATACTGGGCTATCAGTGAAGTTGACTGTGGTTGGAAATGAGAAAAGACTGGGATTTTAGGGACGAAAGAAGAGGGTTAGGATCCACTCGATAGCGGCTTACTGACGAATAAAAAAACCAAATGGAAATTTTACTTTGAGTTTTTTAGGGGTTGGAGGAGGAAAGTGAAGGACCAAAAAGAGGAGTTCAACTGTAAAGCTCCCAAAAATTTGAAAACTGTTGTTCGTCAGAGATTTTAGAGTAATATGTTTGAGGAAGCGATTTCTGTCTTTACATCGCGCAGGGTTTGGTTCTTATCCTTTGGTTTTATGGGTCTTTGTCCCAACGTTGTATTCTAGGCGTTCAATGATTATTGGATTATCCCCTTCGATGGTAAATTGACAAGGAGGTTTCCTCATGTAACTTATTGATTTCCTTCTAAATGCTACATTCCGTGAATGAAATGAATCTATGATTATTCTCTGTGTTGTTGAATAGTCACGTAAGTTTTTGCCTGTACATTTACTTGACGTTGTAATTCGTGACAAAGCGATTTTCGGTTTATGCCTTTGGATAGGAAATCGTCACGTACTTCTTCTCATATAAATTGTCAACTGCATTTCCATCAATGTATTCAGCGTGTCAACTTGATATTAATCCTTATGGTGATGAATCACCTCGTAGGTTTCCACGTATATGATATATTATTTGCTTCATGATCGATTTTGCTGAAACATAAATCCCGGACTGGGGCATAGCAAATGATTTGGAAGCCCAGAAATCATTTAGGACAATAGTTCAAGAGATGGAGAACTGTAGATCCCTGAAGGTCCAAGAATATATTGCTTTTTGGCTATTCTGATCAAAAACTGGTTTAAACATTATTGCTTGACTCAGGTTATTCACGAGTGCTAACACCCATATGTGTTGATACTAGAGAAGTAGCCACAAACAAGAGCAAGAGCAAGAACACCGAATCAAAAACAGCTAACCCAGGAAATAGTGAGTGATTTTCTAGGGAAGAACTGACTGGAGTTTTGGGCGGTAATATATATATATATATATATATATATATATGTATATATATATATATATATATATATATATATATATATATATATATATATATATGTATATATATATATATATATATATATATGTATATATATATATATATAGTAGATTGTTGATTCGCTACATGAACTAGTTCATGTTTTTGCCTTCTTTGAGCCTCATTTTTGCGTAGCAAATCCACAACCTACTATTTATTTCCAGTTTTGCTCGAGAACAAAAACTCATCTTCATGACTAAAATGTTGTTTATATCGACCATTCTATGAAATAAATCCATTGCATTTCAGAAGTGGCTTTATAATATTGATACATATCATGTAATACTGCTAGCCTGATTTGTACAACATGTACTGTGTATATATATATGTGTTTGTGTATATATATATATATATATATATATATATATATATATATATGTATATATATATATACATATATACATATACATATATATTCATATATTTATATATATACACACACACATATATATATTCATATATTTATATATATATATACACACATATATATATACATATATATACATATGTGAATGTGTATATATATATATATAAATATATATATATATATATATATATATATATATATATATATATATATATATATATATATATATATATATTGTATCTTCCACAGAGAGCTGTTTCGATGTATTACATCTCTCCATCGTTGCTATAGACTTTCCATATATATATATACATTCCTTCCTCTCTTTCTCTATACGTCTGTCCGTCTCTCTCTCTCACACAAACTCTCTCTCTCTATCTCTCTCTCTCTCTCTCTCTCTCTCTCTATATATATATATATATATATATATATATATATATATATATATATATATGTGGGGGGTGCGAGTGTTTGGGTGTGTGTGCGTGTGTGTGTTTAAATAAGCTCAATCAAACGCAACTATCATGAATACATCATGAATACATCTATTTCTTAATTACTGGGTAAATGGATAAATCTGGCCTTCCAACCATCGATACAGCCAGTGTAAAGAAGCACAACACAGAACAAAAAACTGTCAACAATCAAAGATTGTGTGCAATATCCTCGGGAAGAATAGATGGAATTTTAGGCAGATTTTTTACAATTATTTCCCCTGCTTGATGGATTATATATGATTTGAATTCCATTCAGTCTTTAGAGACAATTGTGTTAGAAGACAGATTTGCAGCTTGTCTATTTTCCAGTTGAAAAAAAAAAGTTTTTCATAGAATAAGATACAAAAAATTGATCAACCGTAAACTTAGAAATATCTTTTATTCAAATTGAAACGTTTCTGACATTTTGGGGTCGGGCAGGCAAAGAGTTTAAGATACTCAAAGGATTATTCTAAAAAGACCTCCCGTGTGATTCTTGGTTCGTATGTCTCGAGAGAATTCAAATATATGATTTCACTTTTTGGACTATGAATATTGAGAGCAAATTACTTCTGCTCGAAGGAATTATCAAGGTTCAAAGAGATCAATAGAAATAACGAACATAAAAATGGAAGTAACATTTTTGAAAGGAGTCCAACCTCGACTAATACGTTGCAAACGTGATGTAATGGTTAGCAAACATGGAACTGCACACGATAGACGTTTTAAATTTACTTGTAGCAACAAATATTCATGGAACCATGGGAAGAAAATGGAATCAAATTAAGAATATCTCTTAATTGAAGAGTTTCTGGTATAGCGAGCCGACATTAAGAACAATATCTCATTTATCCTAAAATCAAAAGTCTACAGCCAATGCCCCTGAGCGACTGTAACCTACAGGACGAAAATGTAGTATTGGGGGGTGCTCAAACTAAGAACCATGCAACGTGTACAAAGAAAATCAAAAAGAAGAAAAGATCACGAAACAGCACAATATTTTTTTATGATAAATCCAAATGGTTAAGGACAGGTGACGATGGAAAATCTGACACAGCACCTTTGAATTGCGATGTGCGAAATAGATCCTTCGAAATAAATCATAAAATTGTGGTTCTAAAGAATTAAGATGGACTGATTTTGATCTTTACAGGGTTTCAGCTTCACTAGAAAAGTTGTGAGCTTTGTAAAAATCAATACGACTGATGGAAATGAAATATAATAAAACGAAAGCCAACTGAAACTAAAGATACATTGTCGTATTAAAACGGTTGAAGAGCTCGTCTGATGAACTCTTTGTTGGTACTATTCACAGAGGGCGCTTTGGTGCACATTAGCTGGACAAAATTGTCTTCATTATACTCCAAAAGATTTTTTAGATAGAACTAACAAAAAAGGAGCCGCAAAAAATTTCACCAAAATGTTATATTCGAGATGAGATAACCTGTCTTTGTAAATCCCCAATCCAGAGCCAAACATCAGGTTTATAACCTCATGATAGGGTATTATTTGTTTTACTTAGTATCCTTTTAAAGGCCTAGGAGGAAAAAATCCAGAAAGTGCAAAGTGTGTTCACAGAATATAAAGCGCCATGATTATCCAGATCGTAAGATGGCCTTATATGTTTATTCATGTATTGCAATAAGGTAAACTCATTTCGAACATTAACCAAAAAAGAAAAGAAAAATGCAAAATACAAATGTTCCATTGTACAAATTCGGTAGATTTGTATGAAAATAATACATTTTTGATCGTGCAATGGGGAATTTTTCTTCTTTTCTCTTCTTTTACAAGATAAACCCAGGCCTAGGAATCAAGTTAAAAGCCGTAAAAACTTACTCGGCAACGGATAATTCAAGGCCCTCCAGCCCTTAAACACTCGAGAGAAGATTAACCCCAGGTATTTTCGTTAATCCTCAAGATTGAATGAAGTGTGAAAAAATGCAATTTCAAATCTTCATTTCCAGACATCTATCAACAAAAAATGATTTATCTAAGTGATTTCGTAGTGGAACACTTGATGTAGTACGCAGCACTCAGAATGTTCATCTAACTTTCAATCCTGTGTCCTAGCAAAAACATCAATGAAAATGAGGGGAAAAAACAGGAGAGAAAGCTAAAAGATATATTTGATTTGTTACAAGAAAGATATCTCTCAAATGAAACTTAATTTGTGGGTGCCCTTTTAAAATCAAGATTGAAAACCAATCCCCACAAAAATTTTCATTTTCATTGAGAATCTATTCGGGAGAGAGAGAAAGAGAAAGAGAGGGCAAGAGAGAGAAACAGAGAGAGACAGAGAGATAGAGGCAGACGGATAGTTGAATACAGTTCATTTTCCTGCTAAAGATCGCTGACATATCCGCTTCTTTATAAGAGGATGCCACGACTGAATTATTCAGGTAGAGTTTTAGATCAGCATTTAGTCAAAAACTGCCAATAGCTGCATGTTAAATTATAAATCCTTTGTTTATAGGTTTTGGTCGCACTTTGGACGCCTTTGAGCAAGCTGATGGGTTTTTCAGCAACAGACAAATAGGGAGAATTACAGAGCAGAACACATTTTACTCCTGCTACCATGTATCTACAAATGAGCTCAAAGAATATCAAGGAAAGAGTGAGCAATAAATGAGAAAAGATGACCTTGAGCCTAAAAGCGGATCCATGCACAACTATCCCCTACATTGTGTCATTTAATCTACAGTACACTTTATCTTCAAACCTTCCCAGGCCATATACAATATATCCCGATTTTCACAATAACTTTGCATATAATTCACTTGATATCAAAGGATAGGAAGTAGGAGACGAGTAAATTCGATATATATCGACGTAGATCCATTGATGATAATCAACCTACGTTGTAGTTGAGTCTCAGCATAACACTGTAATTCTAAGGGTCCTCTATTCATTAACAAAATACTGCCAAACCCCATTGAGATTTGAAAATAGTGGGCAAAAATAAATCGGAAAAAATCAATATTTTGTACGGATCGATCAACAATCTCCCCTATTCATGTATTTCATTTTAAAATAAGTCATATTAGGACATGATTTTCTATGAAGGAAATTCTTCTTATCGGACCTTATCGAGCATGAAATTTTTTCTGAACAATACACCCTTATGTCATTGATAAAACTCTCTTAGCTTCCTGCAAATTTTTGCAATATTTTGTAGTATCTACTGAAGATAGTCTCACTCAACAAAAGTCCAAGTAGCTTGTCAAATTGGTTTCATCAGTCAACTAAAAAAATTCCAATAGGGCCCTACTACAGCGCCAGTAATACTTTTGCATCGACTGATAACAGGGTTATATGTAATTACCCGCCGGGCAAATATCCAAAGTGCAACAAATGACAGGTTGTTTCTCTAGTAGGAATAAACTATAAAACATCAAAATTCAAAATTTATTTTATCTCTATCATATCTGTCCACACGTTGAATGTAAAGCATAAATTATGGCATCTACTTTATACCTGTGGAGGAGGAGAAGAAGAAGAAGAAGAAGAAGAAGAAGAAGAAGAAGAAGAAGAAGAAGAAGAAGAAGAAGAAGAAGAAGAAGAAGAAGAAGAAGAAGAAGAAGAAGAAGAAGAAGAAGAAGAAGAAGAAGAAGAAGAAGAAGAAGAAGAAGAAGAAGAAGAAGAAGAAGAAGAAGAAGAAGAAGAAGAAGGAGGAGGAGGAGGAGGAAGAGGGGAAGAAATAGAGGATGGGTAAAAGTAGAAGAGGAAAAAACAAGAAGGGGAGGAAAGGGAAAAGTAAACAAAAAATAACGGGGGTGGGAAGAAAAAGGGGGAAAATGAGGAAAACAAATGACCACGCAAAATTATAACCCAGGGAATGAAGGCCAACTTACATGCATTTTCGTTTTCCTTTTTTTTTTAAAACTGCTGCACAATAAAACATGACATTAAAAGTAATGCTGTCCACCAATAAGAGGATTTTTTTTATATGCTAGCAATGAAAATTGGGAGGTTCTTTTAACAATAATCACTGTGGTATATGAGATGCAACTTGAACACTAATCTGCTAAATCAACGGCCTGGGTGTGAGAACTGCCATGTGTTTTGAAGTAAGTGATTTTACAAAAGGCCAGATTATACCAAGGAGTGAATTGTTCTAAAATGTATTTCAATCATACATTGGAAAGATGTAGGTACAGAGGAAATCCTGAAATTGGAGTTGAGATCCAAAGACCACAAACAGGGTGGGGAGATTGGGGTGGTAAACAGTGTAAGGATATGCAAAACGCTGAGCAGTTGAAACATGAAAATATTCGCTACACGAGAACTATCGAGTCCGTTCTTCGAGAAAAAAACAAAGCCGCTGGAGTAAAATGTATCGGGAATCAATTTGATTTCAAGTGGCTTTCAGCAGGAAATTAGATTAGTGCTTCGGAAAAATTGTTTTAAGCAAATAACAAGGTCTTTTTGTCTTTATACTATTTCGCTTCAGATTACCAATCGTAGGTGTATACGATGGCCGAATTCAACTAATTTGTAAAGTTGGTTTCCCAGTGAGTTTAAAGACTATAACTATTCTCCAGCATCCAGAATGCTCTAAAACTACTCTGCCCAAAGAGTGTTGAAATAACAGGGGATTTCATCTGCATTGTCTCCTTCTGCTAGGACATTTGTATTTGCGACTGTTTACATGTTGAAATACCAGGTGGAATTGCCAGTTCTCTAATACCAGGGGTTATCATTTTTGCTGCCCCTTATCACCACAAGGACCCTGGCTCTTGGACTGGATGTTGAAGCTATCCTCAGTTAGAAAGATCAGTTGACAAATTTACAAAAGACTGAGATAAAGACTGTAACGTCGAACAAAAGATGACACAAGTAGACAGTTTTGGTTCAAGATATCGGCAACATTGCCAATTCCCCAGGGCGTAAATTGATAAGCAGCTCCTGTCAGGAATCTCAGACTGTACGACTGCCCAAATACAAATGGAAAAAGGAATAAATTCTACAAAATAATTGCCAAGATAAGAAAATTACTTTCCGTCTATGACACACAACCGTATAGAGATAGTAATTCTCTGTCAGATATGTGAATGGACACAACTCTTGTCATACCAGCAATTCAGTCATATTTATGAAATGATTACATCTCACCGAGGAGCAGAGGGTAGAGTTTTCAAATATCCTTGCACGGGGAGCCAATTCGAGGTTCAGGTAATTTTGGCAATCTCCTCCTGTGCTTTTCATGTTTTTTGGACAACAGGACTCTCCAAATACCAATGGTAGCACGAGTGAATGAAATAGGATGACATCAAAAATGGGAAAGATTATATCATGTTAAAGCAGAGCTTTTCATATAGTGTATTCATTGTGTTTATTTAATTTTTTCATTGTAAAACATATCAATACAATGATATCACTATTGATGGGCACCAACAACCAGACTTTCCTGGGACATCAAGAACCCTCTGATTAGCCCTGACTGTTTGCACTTAAATACTTTCTGACGTAGTCAGTTATTGTGACAAACATTTATTCATATACATCTATCTTTCTTATTAGACGAACAGAGTAGAGGCATGCAAAAAGGTGCAAGGTGGAACATGAAAATATCCTCTGAATGATTATGGTTTTATGATGTGCCTACAAGCCCACTTTGCCAGTGATTCTAATAAGGGAAATACGTCATTGTTTAGAGGTTGGGCTCGAATGAACAGCATCGTTTGATGGAATAAGATTTTTAAAAAACATATTGTTAAATCACTACATTGATAGAATTTTCCTGTGTTCGAAAAAAATTCGAGTAAACTAAATAATTGCCTTTTTTCAAAGACGAAGTCATTTTTCAGAAGAATTACACTGTGTCACGTCATCTAATTTACTAAATAGTTTTTGCTTGCTCAAAATAAGTGCTTTCAATTTCCCAACGGACATATTTTACTTCCAATTACCCGAAGCTGTTTCCATTTAGAGAGATCTCGTTTTGCAGAATGAAAAGCCGTCTCCGTGATTTAGCTTGTAATCATGGCTGACGCCTTAGGAAAACAAATTTCTCCTTCCAGGACACTATGTGAATGGTTTCTTCTCTTATTGTTACTCTATTTCATAATTAGCAAACCAAAAATTGTAATCTGCGTTAATTATAGTTTTTCAATCTATTGTAAACGGAAGTTAACAATAATAGATTTACGGAAAAATAATTATTTCTGCATGATTTCACACATCGTTGAAACTTGCTGACGGCGGAAGTACACATAAAATGCTAGAAAGCAGGAAGATAGATATTCGAATATTGATTCAGGTCGTCTTTAATTTCACGTTTGGTGACCCTCACTAACTCTCACACATACACACACGCACGCACACGCACGCACGCACACACACACACTACGTATATATATATATATATATATATATATATATATATATATGTACGTATATATATATATATTGTTTCGACGTGTTGCATTTTTACGTTGACTGTGATCAAAAATTTTGGAATAGCATGAGTGATCGGTCGATATTTGAAAATTTGCTCTTACTGATAAGTTTCACGAGATGAAAGTGATCACGACGAATATGAAACTGTTCATTGACAAAAGAATTACAAATATATACAAATCTTCCTCCCTCTCCCCCTATCATTTCTTAGCAATCTCTATTCTTTCTTTCTCTCTCTTTCTCTTTCTTTCTCTCTCTCTCTCTCTCTCACACACACACACACACTATCTATCTATCTATCTATCAATATATATATATATATATATATGTATATATCTATATATATATATATATATATATATATATATATATAATTGGGAGATATAGACAGCAATGGATATAAAATAAACATGTAGATGGATAGATATATATTTAGATTCATTGGCGGGCAAAGAGATTGATAGAACTATCAATAGATAGAAAGATGTGTGCAAAACTCCTAACATCTTCAAAATTGAAATAAGTTGATTATAAGAAAATTCATAATAATTATCCATAAAATATCTTCCCTGGCGTTCCATGACCTTACGTCTACGTTCCATTTCATTTTTTGAATTTTTCCCTGAATAAGTGGGGTTTTTTTCTCTCATTGTTTTTTATGTTTTTTTTGTTTTTTTTTGTGCAGTTTCATTGAAGTGGTCCGTAGAATTTCGAACCCTGGAGACATCCTTACTTTTTTCACAGGATGTCGATCGAAATAAATGATGACTGGGTGTTTTGATCGTTCATATATATTGAGGGCAGCAATATCCTTTCAATGCTTGATTATGTTGACAATATCCAGTGTTGTATAACGTAGATTAATATAGAGTAATATCAGGATTTGATCGAATGAAGTCAGTTTGAAAAAAACGCTGTAGATGAAATTAAACTAAAAGTCAGAACGAGAATTATGGCACGGCAGATCGAAAAAGAGCAGATTACACTTAGATAGCATGTCTGCCTGTTATTTGGTCGACACCATACGCCGTAAGGTTTTTCTTTGGATTTTGATTATCTGGGGTGGTAGGCCAGAAGATTGGGTAGAATAGATCAAATTTTGGGGAGCTCGTTTTGGACAGTATTTACAATTGAGAGATAATTCACATAGATTGAAGAAAGGTTACTAATTGTCTGAAATATGAAAATTCAAAACTCTGTATCTATCCCTCATAGTACCAACCGTTTCCTTTTTACCAAGTCTTAGTTTGTAATCGACGTTTCTATAATTTTGAATATCCAGGGTTAACTGATGACATTTATTTACTTTTCCAATCCATTCTCATGAAAGGGACAATATCCACGTTTTCCCAGTAAGTGGTACGTTTTTTTCAATCAAGACCATCATTTAATCACTTTTTTTTTCAATTTCCTCTGATAAATATTGAACTTTTTGGCACGACTTCTTTTTAGAAGCTTCCATACTCTCTATCCCCCTTTCAGTTGTCCTGACCCATCTGCTATTCAATTTTCAGTGGTCCCCAAATACCTGCTATTTCATTTCCAGTCTTTTCTAATCTATCAGCGATCTCCTTTTCAGTGCTACATGGACGTGTCCCTAAAATTTCTTCCTCGTTAGTGTAAGACATTGGCAGATGTATCTATCCCCACCCAGTAATCTTTTGTTCAATATATGTCCTTTTTGATAATACCATAATGAATCATTTTCAATGATCTCGAGTTTTTTGGGAGTATTTTTAAAATGTCATTTGTGGCCTCCAGTGGTGAAAATTTTAGCATTCAATTATTTATTCATGATATAACAATAGATCTTTGATGCATTATTAATTCCATATCACTCTACCTAATTCCAAAAATGACAATCCCCTTTCAAAGGGAAGGGTCATTGTAATTCGACTGGGAAATTGCTAATGGTTTCGAAAGTTTCATATCAAATGTTCCATAATAATGATTTGATGTATAGTGATTCGATTTCAGTTTTTATGATGAGAAAAGTTTTATTCAAACCTGCATGATAAGTTGTTGGGTCTCAATATTTCAGAGTTTCTGAAACGATTCCCAGTATGATACGTTTTGTGTGGCAGAAAATGTTGTCCTTTCGGAAGATAACACGGCTTCGTTGGGAGACTGTTGCCATGAATAAGTGTACCTGGTCTCCGAAGATGTTGATGCAGCAAAGAAGCTTCCACATGAATGATGGAACACATCGTTACTCATGAGAAATAATCCAAACCATCTCACTGAATCAATCAGCTTGCAGCTTCCCAAGGGTGAATTACGATGTCATCCCTCCCTCAAGATAACAACCGTTCATCTTATTCAGAAAAAGGCAAAACCCATCTGACCACAGAAAATTCTGCACATATGAATCTATTTAAATCACGTCTTCACTCTGGAAAAAAAATCTACGCTGCACGAAACACTCAAGAATATGAGGTATAAGGGAAATTTGAGTCAAATATGTCCCTGTTACGGATTTATATCAACTGTGAGAATTTGTGGACCTTCATTGTTCTCTAGTAGACAATTTCAATGTCCGAGGCAGTGGATATCGAAATGTGTGCTCCAGTGCAATAGTCTTCTACAAG
>OY735240.1:3590603-3645603 GCA_963457665.1 Thysanoteuthis rhombus
TCGAAAGAACAGATTTCCCTGAGCTCTTATCTTCCCTGATTGACAACCTTTTTGCTATTGTTTCTTTTTTGTTATTTTTTCTATAATACTTATATCATCTTGATTTATTTTCACTGGATGGAACTATGTCAAACATCAGTGATTTTTAGTCAAAAATTCATTTAAATTTCATCTGAGTAAGATTTGATGATGGGAAATTAAAAAGTACAAGAAAAAAGATGCTAGGAAATATATTATTGATGGTTGGCAATGCTTTAATCAATATAAACGGAATTATTGACATTTTTACAACTTGCTTATTTAGAATGAGGGCCTATAGTTGCGCTGGAAATTTGACAAAACTTCCTGTGACAAACCTTTGCCCGATTTTCAATTGTTGAGTATGCTTTCATATATCTACTGCTTATATTTCTATTATTGTTGTTAGAAAAATACTCGTTGATTTGTTAACAGAATATTTAAGATGGGAATCTGAGGCATTCTAGGGATGGAAAAACATGCATCCTTACAAAGTGTCGTGGAATATTACTTTCTGAGTGTCTCTAGTTTATTCTCCATCTTATTAGAATTATTCAAACATCATTAATATTTTCCATATATAAAGTGAATCAAGCAAAAAAAAATGCGACAAATTTGAAAAGGTAGTAGCTTAATTTGCTTCGTTCAACTGAACATTGTGTTCTGGGATCTGCATCATCCCCTTCCTTTCTTTTTGTCTTATTTCTTGTTAAAGACAAGTGGACACATTCTAGATTTGCGATGAGGAAAAGAATACTGCATTTAGAGTTGAAGATGAATTATTATAACGACTGACAAATATCATCATTATTGAGAATGCGTATGAATTTAACATGATTAAAAGTCCAAATATTTATGGTGGCCATTATCATCGTCATGAAAGTGCGATGTTTGTTCAGATAATTAAATCAACTTTGATTATGAGGATTTATGGCGCTACAGTTTAAGCAAAATCAAACACTCAGAAAAACAAAAAACAAAAAAAAACAGGAAATATTGGCCAGCTTAATTGGGAGGGAAATAATAATTACATTTTATTGTTTACATTCAATTAATGCATATGTCTCCGTTGCCAACATAAGATTCATATGTTTACAGTACAAGAATTGGGACTCTGTTTATTTATATACGTTTATACGTACATATTACACTGGTTGCACGATCATCAAAGTTAAGCTACGTCAGACCTGGTCATCACCCAGCTGGGATAAAATTGTTCTGCAGCCGGCAATTAACAGGAAATCTTGAGAAACTATGTACAAGTTTTTATCCGATTTGTTTCTATATAATTTCAAGAGTCATCTAACTGAATCCGGCAACCTACTCAACAAACCATGAGGAAGGTATCAAAGTAAAGTTTGATGCAGACTTTTTTTTCAGATGGGGATTTTTTAAAACTATTCCCACTACAACTTTGAATAAAATGTGATCCAAGAGCTCATTATTGTGATGGATGTTTATGTAACCCACAGTCCACTAAACACATTGTTCAAATCCATGTTCTTTGACATCTAGTAAAGACGGGCTGAGTATATATATATATATATATATATATATATATATATATATATATATATATATATATATATATAGAGAGAGAGAGAGAGAGAGAGAGAGAGAGAGAGATGTCGCAAAATGCCGGGAGACCCTTGATGAAAAGTATTCAGCAAACGCATCATATCGGCAATTTCGTTGAACAATGGTCTTCAATCCATAAGGGTGATGAAGTAACGGGAAACTACTGTAGATTTTCTTGAAAACGGATAGGCATTGGTGATATTTACAAAGACTAATCATATTATCAGATGAAAAGATTCTTAAGGGAATATGTTGAGTATATTCATTTTTATGCCACTGGTGTTGACTGTATATTTTCCGACGTATATAAGGGGAACATTAACATTTTAGAATATCATGAAATTTTAATTAGTTTTCTGCCTCTGAGCCAATTAGTGAGATTGGAAAACAGAAAAACCTTGAAGTATCCTGGTTTTAGCTTTATTTTGTTCATTATTCTCGGGCTTCCCTTTCTACCTTTTGTTTTAACTTCTTTTTCCTTCCTCGAGCTGTTCACCCCTCTCGTCTTTCTTTCTTTCTTTCTTTCTTCCTTTGTTTGTTTGTTTGTTTGTTTCTTCCCTTTTTTGAATTCAATCTTTCCAGGAATGCACTTTTTTCTTTCTTTCTCTCTTCCATTTCAATTAAATGGTTTGCTAATCCCCTTTTCCACCGTTGATACTTACTTCTTAACATATTTCTTTATTTTTTATGTTCAATTCTTTCTCCTTTTTTATGTTTTCAAAAAGTTTATCGTCACCTCCTATCAACTGATCAATCAGTTATTAATGATATAGTTTCCTTTCTCTCTTCATTTAATTCTATTAGATGTGATATTTGCCCTGTAATTTTTGAGTGTCTCTTCATCTTATCATCAAGTTTTTCTCTCATTCTCCCTTTCTTTCTCTTTCTCTCTCTCCCCCTCCCCCTCTATCTGTCTCTCTGTCTCCGTCTGTCTGCCTGTCTATCTGTCTGTCTCTCTCTCTCCTTCACACACACACAAACTATTTCTCTCTTTGTTTTTTTTCTTCTTATTTTGAAGTGGATATAAACAGACAGATAGATGAATAGATCTTAATTCTGAAAGTCAAGATGCATCATTTGAGGTCTGATGTGGAATGCTCGAATTACGGCAGTATTCACTGAATGCATAGCCTCATGCAGTTTCCAGTTGTAAATTTCTATGGAGGCACTTTGAACATCCGATAACCCTTTCCATAACCTTCACGCCCCTTCATACTGATTGCTTTTTTTCCCGTGATTCTGGCTTCCAAAATGTTTTTCTTTGAATTTGTGGGTGAATAGTAACTTCCTTGGGAACTCAGTTTACCTCGAAATGGGCAAAAATTCTATATTTTTTGTCAAATTGCTGATAACTTTGCACTGACAATATTCCGTAAAGAGAGTGAATGAATAAGAAAACAATTTCTTTATGGGAAGAAAGGTATGGAAAAGAAGAAAATCGATTATAGGTTTGCATATAAACGAGGGAGATGTATCATTTATGTGATCTTCAGTTATGATCAGACGAAAAAATGGAAGAAAGGAGAGAATTATTTGGATGCAGAATATGGATATAACACACGAATCGAAATGAAGAACTGTGAAAAAAATGAATCAATTAAACGTTAACATAAAAGATGAATTCTCTTTACAAATTTCGGTTCTAACAAGATGGTAAGAAATTAAAGTGAGGACAGAAGAAATATTTTTTGACGACAAAATTCAATTTACCTGACGGAACAGGAAGCAAAAACCGGAGTACTGCACGAAGCATAAGTGAATTATTGGATCGTTGCTAAACCAAGGGAAATTAAAAGCTACCAAGGGATGTACGATTAGATTTTAGCAAGAAATGTAAAAAAAAAATGAAGCCTTGTTTTGAAAGTATAACTCTCAAAATATCCATGTTTCCTTGAATTTATACACATGTTTTTTCTCGATTTCCTATTTACACCGATGCACTTCCAACAACTTTGAATCGACTGACGTCTCTATTTTTAATCTCCAACTTGTATTAGATGTGCAATGGAGGGCTGCCTGTTGTGTTCATTTTGTCTGTCTATTTTATAATCCTCCTCTGTCTTACACCAGCAATTTATCACAATTTACACAAGGCTTGAGAGGCAACCTTGAACCAAAACTGAGCCGAATTTTCAAAGATATCACATTACAAAACCGATACTTTCAGATGCTCCTGACCAAACCATTATGTCTACAAACCTGACATTGGCATCAATAGACCAACTAGAAGTGTTTTCATAGAAACAAGCTTCTTAACTTTATTGGGCCTCATCTTCGTGGATTATTCAATAGAATCTAGATTATGTAGGGTGTAGATGTTTCGAAGTATTTCTTATTGCAGTTCAGATGTTTTCCAGTGATGTCTTGAGTAGAATAAATTGAAAAGCATTTATTAATATTGATTACTTTTATTCGATGCCAAATATGTCCCAACCATCTCAATTCCAGTCTCCTCCAACAAGTGCAAAGGATAATATCAGCAAAGATTGAAAACTACTCCGTGACTGAAGCAGTTGCGTACTCGTTTAACGATACCATTGATCAGTGTTCAAGCTTAGAAAACCACCATGATTTGAATCTTGATTCTGGAGGCAGAACACGATTTTTCATTAATGTGTCCGATATTTAAAAGTGCATTAAGACAATGATCATCGTTAGGAATAGGAGTGATTGGTAGACCCTGAAGTCTACAGTCGATCATGAACCAACAAATTGATATCCATTTCTGCCCTCCATGTTTGCAAAAAACTTATTAAAACATCACGCCAACAAATTCTGAAAAAGCAGCTATCAGTTTGCCGTGAATTGCGTCAGCAAAATATCTGTGAAGTTCAATAAGAGAGGAGCAATGATGTGTGCTTCTTTTGAATATATGACCACAAAACTTAATCTACCGATATTTCATATAATCATTCGGAGACCCTTTGGATTATAAATGATATGCGTAGTTGAAGACTTTCAATCTTTTAATCAACACAGATTGATATTACAGCCGGCAATTGTATTGTCTACACAAAAGAAACAAGTCGTTTCCAGCTGAGCAGAGAAGAGTTCATTAAAACCTTCTACACACATCATTTTACGTGTATATAATTTGAAGTGTGAACAGCAATATACCCATGATTAGTTTTAGAAATATAACTGGTTTGTTAACTACAAAATGTTCACTCTATCAATCAATAGCATATTGGTCTTGTAAGTTCTCTTTCTTCAAGGGAAAAGTGACCGGTCTAAGCAAAGAACTGGTGTCATTACAAACTGATCCACACACACACACACACACACACACACACACACACACACACACACACACACACACACACACACACACACACACACACACACATATATATATATATATATATATATATATATATGAATTTAGTCTATGGACTGAGAAAATTAATGAACAGTTGCATATATATAACAATGTGTCCATGATCAATGCTGATATATGGGTGATTGTTTTCTAGTGTGTTAATCAACCAAATCATTAATTTTACCGACCATTCTCCCCGTACCTGCTTCGGGTCCTTCTGGTCATCCATAGAATCTTATTTTAATGCAAAAAACTCTCTTTTAAATCCATTCTTTGTGAATGATTGAAACATGATGCCCTCAATTAAGTAAAAATCAGTCAATCGTTTTTTGTTCAAAACTAAATCGATTTTCTTTTGTCACAATGAATTTGGGATTATTTTAGTTGAAAATATCTGAATGTAGAATAGAATTTGTATTGATTCAAATAAGCAGATATTTGCCATTGCTGTATTGTCAAACATAGAAAAAATCTGAAGATGTCTATATTTTCATATAATCATAGTCATTGGGATCGTATTTGTTGTGATTTTGTTGATATTGAGTGAAGAAAGAAACGGGTCAAAACTATATTGCAGCAGTAGTAAGAATGTTAATCGACTATAACTTGTCAGTTATTATAATCGATACAATGTGAGAAGCAAGGTAACAGACAGAATGAGGAACATGTTCCCAAAATATCCAGTTAACTTGGCTTTGGTGAAGCTTTGATGAGTCTAACAAGCTGGAAGTGGATTACTATAAATTGCTCGGGTAAAATAATGGAGCCCAAAATAAGCAGATGGACGAAATGACACACCTTCCATCCTTACCTCTCCACATTATCTCAAGAATACATGGAAGAGTTCTAAAATTTATGGGCTTGAACAGTAACCACTTACACCAGTGAGAAATACGCAACCATCTCAAATATCAAGATACCTGCTGCCAAATAATTATTTTTCGTTTTTGTTATTGAATAAATCCCACCGTATCCGTTATTTTAATCATCATTAGTGATATAATTCTGACTTTCTCTATATATTACCTCTTTAATGAGATTATTTTCATCTACAGGTTCCAATTTCAAAGCTGTTGACTTGTTGCTGTTACTGGGGATAGAGTGACAACATGTCTTCTCGGGTTTCCAGCATGTTTCCCTGAACAAAACTCTGCTTCCGTCAACACAATGCCAATCCTCCCAATTCTGCGTTCAAGGCCTTTTAAATGATGCTCGGTGTGCCAATTATCAATTCATTTCTCGGATCTAATATGCTTTCTAACATTGACAAATAAAAACACACTGACTAAAAAAGAATGAGGGGAGTGATTCCATGTTTTCTCTATAATTCAATTACATATACTGAATGCATATATATTCATAATGCCTGTTTTATCACTGAGCAAATGCAAATCTTCTTCCTGTTCTTGTGCATTATATGGAATTCATCTTCATATAAAGATTCAAATCTACACGATTCTGTTGGAACTTAACCATTAGCGCCATATTTTGTGGCATTTTTGTTACTTATTCATCAAATGTTATGTTTCAATTTCAACTTAAAATCAAAGAAGGAATACATCACAGCTAGAAATAACAAAATTTATCAAATCGATCCTTTTTTTCATATATTCTATCATTATTTTCCCTTTTTATTTCATCTTTCTTTCTTTCTAATCTCTTTCAATTTTTTTTTTCTCTTTTCTACCTTCTTTCCTTTAACCCGTTCGGAATATTTATTATATCCAGATCTATGTTCTCCCCCCTCCGTAATACTGACAGGAATATTCATGATAATCAATATTTTTTTCAGTTTTCTTTTCTTTTTTTTTTTGTTTAATAATTTAGAACAATAAAGTAACCAAGACATTAGAAGCCAAAATCATGGTACCAATATCACTATCGAAAGTTATCCGTTGACACACGTGGATACTGGGGTAACCCATTTTCTGGGTGTTTGTTCTTGGCACGCCTTTCCCGCTTTCTATTCGGTTAAGAGAAAGTTATAAACTCAGGAAAAAAGACAGAAAGATTCAGATTCATGTAAAAATACATCGTTAAACTTCAACAACTGACGCCATATTGTAACGCATCGTTATAGCTTGTTCAACAAGTGTTATTATTTGATTATCCCTTCGCTTACACTACGCGCAGCAAAAGTGCAAAGAGAAATTACGAAAAGACATCTCATTTCTGATCGACCTACTTTGCAGTGGCGTATCGATATTCGTATCTGAATACTTCATTATCTTCCCACATTTTTTTCACTTTTTTTCTTGATTGTTTTCCATAATTCCTCCGCCAACAAGAAGCAGTTGATCGTTCAGCCACGATTTTCACTAGATATCCTCTGTCTTGTTGTTTCTCTTTTTTCTTCTTTTTAAACATCGTCTCAAAACGTTTCAGTTTGAAATTTGTTTTCGAGATTTGGTATATCATCATTTTCTGATATAACAGACAGAAACTTCTGTGTTAAAAGGAGGACGGAGTGAAATCTTCATCGGCCCTGCAAGTGAATGTGAAAGAAATATTTGGTTGTTTGTTTGTCCACAAGAAATCTGCAAAAGTTATACATGCAAATCAGTGGAATTTTTTTCGGAGAGATGTAACATATCTGAAGGGGGGATTAAGCCTAATTTTTGGATTGATTTAAAATCTATCTCCCATGGGGTTATATTTTATCAATCTGCAACAGACAATATTGATAGAAAATGGTCAGCTCAGGAAAATAGGTCTTCATTCAAGAGAGATAATTCAGTATCACTCTGTATATATTCTTATGTTACTTTTTATATATATTTTCCTGTTTTTCTTCGAAATTTCCAGGGACAAACACATCAGTGATAGTATGAATTTTTACTAGTAGATCAAATGATATGAATTGATCACACCTTCTCATTCAATAAGAGCAGTGGAAAATAATGAACAGTGGGAGCATTTGATTCCAAATCGACTTATTTGAAGATACATGGATTGATATTAATTTCTGAAAACATCATTTCCTTCAGGCAATTTTTGCCATTTGAAATTTTCTCTCGTTCTCTCCTTTGACTTTCATGAATAATGATTTTTCCTTGATGTGACTACCTGGAATAAACAATTATCTTCCTGCGGGCTTTGAGAAGTAATGATTGTTTTTCGACGAGTTTATCCACCTGATTGTTTTTGGATTTTTTTCATCCCTTTTGAGATTGAAATCCTAGAAATTTAAAATTATATGCATGTCATTTTTCCTGATCTTACGTACATGAATACCAATGATGAATAAAAGCAATTCAAAACAAAGAGTATGTTCATAAACAGTGCAAAAGATTTAGAATATTTCTTCAGTCATGTCTGTCAATAAGTTTGTATATCTTTTCATGCAGTATCAAACAAATATCTCTGAATTACAAAGATATTTTGCAAAATGGTCGGCCATCGACTATGAAAGAATAGATTGATAAATGTTTTTCCCCAACTGAGAGATATCCTAATTAATAAACACACTAATGAGATAGAGTTCAGAAATAGAAATTGTCTCTGAATTTAAAGCAGGTAACTTCATATAAATTTGCTCAATCAATTCGAGTGTGTTTCCTTTGCAGATACTTCCCAATAATTTTTCTTTGTCTTGTTTTAGTGACACTTGTGTTTGCCAAGGTATACACTACTAGAGTGCTCCCCAGTTCATCAAATGTTATGATTTAATTAAACCATAGCAAACAGTCAGTACGATGAAATCTACAAGGAGAGATGAGGAGAAAGTAAAAATCTCTCATCGATTATGCATATCATTTTTTTCTTCCGTATACCTCATTAACTTCTGGTATTATTTTCTATCATTCTTCCTTCATTTCATTTTTTTTTCTCCCAGCCCTTATTCTGCACCCTGGAATGATAATGGTTTTTTGACACAATTTCCTCAGTTTTCATTTTTTTTTAAATTTCTTTTCTTTTTACGTTTAATTCTTTTTTTTTACTCGTTTGAGCTTAGAAGATGGCGTCTTTCAAGATGTTGCTTATAATTTCTTTTCCGTAAACACACCCAGGTGAAATTTCCTGAAAAAAGTAAGAAATATTATTATTTGATCAACTGTAATCTCAAGAATTATGCCTATCCTTCCACAGAAGCCTACAAAAGATGTTGAAGAAAGATTACGAGAGCGATATATCTTTTTTTTTTTTTTCGGAAAAAAAAATCAAATTCGCTTCCTGTGTTGCATGATACACGGGACAGTGAATATTTTCTCCATTCAATAAACAATACCTGGAGACACTATTATTGTTTGTTGCAATGGTTGGGTTTCACACAGAGGCTCATCTTAACAGACACCTAGAAATAACAATTGGTTTGCGATTTCTTTTTTTCATTTTCTTTTTCTTTTCCGGACCTTTATTTCTTCTCTCTCACCTGTTCCTTTTTGTAATTACGTATCTTCAAAAACTTATAGATGGGCACAAAAGCAAGGGACAAAAATGTAGATGAGCTGTAAATATAGCAAGAGGAACAGATATCAGATGTTGCAGAAGCTAAATATATTGTTACCCAAGATGTAGTCATCACCGAACGAGAATACCACACAATAAATTGGAAAGTTGGCAAGTGACATGTTAGAAAAGTAAGATCAGTATTTTTCTTCAATAATGGACCTACAATACCAGTTTTCGCTGCTCTAGCTTCTTCTGATATATGAATAGCAATATAAAATACTTTCCAGGGGCTTAAGTGCTTCCAGGGTAGGTTTTTGGCTTATTTTGAGTCCATTTTACTTACTGGCGACAGAATGTTCATTCTACACTCTCAGGGAATACATAACATGTAACATTATGATAGAAATTGACTGCTCCAACTGGTTCAGCCATCTTTCCTTGATAAAATGCGGGTAATATTTTGTTCTTTGCCACATATTCTGACGTGTAAGTACATCCTAATGCAAAAAGAATCCGAAAGGATGTTATTCACTTAACCACAACAGTCACAAACCAAACAGAAAGTAGAATGTCACAAATTATATCCCTAGTTCCATCCTGGATGAAATCCAAACTTTTATTTTAAGGAAACACACTTTTTAGGTGTAGAGATTCCTCGAAAGCCTCCATGAATCTTTTTCTTTAAACAAACAGAAATGTAATTTATTGGAATGAGTGCACATTGACATGAACTTAGAAAATTCTTTTATTTAGATTTTTTCAGGGTCGAATAAAGATAAATTCACATGTTCATTCCCAATCAATCGATCAAGGCGATCCCAACTTCAGCAAATATTTCAAGTTGGATGTTTGCATAACAATCGTTGTTTGTTGCCCAAATTTCATAAGGTTGCATGAACTTTTAACTTGGTGCAGCATTTCCAAAAGGACTTTAACCCTTGCTAGACCACATATTTTGATTTAAAATTCCTCAATAAGATATATCTCGGGTTTCACTCGGGGACTTCTTTGGATCATTTTATGTTATGTTGCCTCACTGTTTCAATGGAAAAGATTCGCTGTGAACTCGCCTGAGATGCAAGGGATCAGTTGAAACAGAACAAGCGTTTGCTAATTGCTAACTCTGAAGGATATTTAGATACCTGAATATGATGTCTTCCACGGCAAATAAAATTCATCTTCTTTATTACTAAATAATATAAAGATATTAAGCTCTACCGACAATCAATTTTTCCTGGTCTAATGTGCATAGATTCTACACACACGTGCATCTACGTATATGTGTGTATGTGTGCGTGTGAATGTGCGTGTATGAATGTGTGCGTGCATATCTCTGTCCGTCTGTCTGTCTGTCAGTCTGTCTGTCTGTCTGTCTCTCTGCCTATCTGCCTGTCTATCTCTCTCTCTCTCTCCCTAAACGTCCATTGCATTGCTTGTCATTGTTAAATATCACAAGAAGTGGATTTTACCATTTCCCTCATTCGATATTGTATAAGTATTTTCGGTAAAGGTATTTCCCGAAATATTTTGGTCTGGTTTTGAATATTCCCGTCAAAAGTGAATATCGTTGTTTTTTCTTAATAGTTTTTCCATCTTTTGCTTTCCCAGAAAAAAGCATGTCCACTTCTCCCGCCTTGACAGAGAAATGCCATTTTGTAATGGCATCACCCTCTTCAAACTGTTCTCCACAAAAAGATCAGAGATCAACTCGTTTGGGGAATCTCAACCTCTCAATTTGAAGACATCATACGCTATGTTTTCCAGTCAACTGGGGTATCATTGAGAATTTTTTCACAAAATTCTAAACACCTCCCTCTCACACATACACACACAAATACACACACACACACACACACGTCTCCTTTTTCCCCTCTTTTTCCTTCTGTCTCTCTCGGTAGTCTCATGATTTGAAGGTTTTTCATAAGCGGATTTGATTACACCCTCCAGAATCATAGCACGTAGAAATATTGCTACAGTGTACGAAGAGATATTTCCAAGCCATAATGAATATCTTTAGATATGAGCCTTCTCACCGATTCCTTCAGATATGGATTTTAAAAGCTTGGATTATCAGTAGCTTTAAGCTACATCTTATAGGAAGCGTATGAAGCTCAAACAAAAACACCCTTCTCACCAAAGAGAACTTGATACAATGAGTGCTCTAAGACATTATTATTGAGCCGAGTAGATAGATTAACACCCTCAAATCTGTTATCGAACCTTTCTCAAACATTGCACATTTCACTCAACTTGCGTGTCTTTTCAAGTTGACTTGAAATCGTAATAGCTTATTATAAGACTTAATTCTAGCTGTAGCTTGATCCGATATTTTTTGTAGCTCAAACGTAAGTGATTGTCTTCAGAAATACAATTTTTCATTATCTTCTTCACTACCTCTTTCCAGCACTCTGATATGTTTATGACCTCTTTTTTTACCATACAATCGTATAATGTTATTATGAAATATTTGCATGCAATGCTTTTAGCTTGGTTGAGAGGAAACCACAAAAGTTGAACGATTATAGGCTTGTATGTTGTCTCTATATTTCAACAGGTTGTAAAGCAGTCAGTGTTGGAGATCTAACATTTTTTGAAAATGCCTGAAACGATGTATATGGTCCACTGACCTTGCCTGTTAATAATTCTCCATCATTGAGAATAAGCTTGTCTTGGGCTGTAAAAGCCTTGCACAAAGCAATCGTTTCTTTAATGTCATTATTATCCCTAATCTTTTTCCTCGGCAATAGTTCATTAAATTTGCTTGAATGAAATGACTAATTCATAATTTTCTTTCTATAACGTTGGAAAGCCGTCAATATAACTCATGCAACACACGTAAATCACACACACACACGCACATATATATATATATATATATATATATATATATATATATATATATATATATATATATATATATATACAGCTACGACTTTTTGGAACTTTAAAACCAAATTTAGCTCCAAAGCCATGAAGTTGAATTTGTATAAAGTATAAAAATAAGAGATTTTGGTTAATATTGGAACTTATTGCACATATGTGAACATAAGCTAGCTTGTAAAGTTTCCATTCGGCACTTGGGCCGTAATGATCAAACTTGTGTAATGTGAAGCTATCACAGCATCTCCATACTCCTTATTCTAAGCGAAGGAGATATGTCAGCTGCGTAACAGTCCAGATTAGATTCACTGTGACTGCTGGCTTTTCCCAAATCTAACACTGCCGTGGTTAATAAAAGAGAGCGTGGCTTGGATGTCCAAAAGTGCAAAGAATGCTGTATATGAGATGAATTTGAGTATGAAAAAATTGTTTCGGCTCCCAAGCGGATGCTTAGAAAATAGGGTGCAATTCGTGTAAGTAGGCTATTTCTTATCGTTAATATCAAGTAACTACTTTTCGGACGGACGTTGTTGCCAGAACTGTTGAAATAAGCAAATGAAATATCGAATAGCATTTGTAAGTAAACAAAACTGTAAATCGAATATGAGGGTTTGGATGCAATATTCATTTTTAACAGACCTGAGGGGAATCCTATAATAACTTCCTGTCAGCAAGCAGATATGATGTGATAATTGCTAATAACCAGGGGATTATAGGAATAATTTTATTGGTAAGATAGATTGACCGATGAGTATAATCACTCTGAAAATAGGAATTGTTGACATTCATTATTTGTAACTTACTTTCACGCTATTTGATTTATCTTCACAAGCATCTTTACAATACGGGACAAAAACTAAAATTTGAATGATTTTAGATACAACATTTCCCTTTTGTGAGCTATGGTGATATCCAACATGTTTAAGAATCTAAGCTGAAAAGATATATTCCCTTGATTCAAGAGTTTTTTGTTCGTCATTTTCGGCATTTTTGCTGGAACTGAACACTGAATATATAGTTAGTAACTTTCGCACACACCTATATGGACAAAGAGATAAACATGTTTACATTCAGTCAATGAATAGTTAATTCACGCATTTTTTTTTCTTTGGTAGATTTTTTTTCCCAGAACCAGTTTCTCTATTGACCATTGACTATAAAAAAATGATAATTGTTTGGGTTGTTCTTGTCTGGGAACACTCAATATTCTGTAAAAAGTGGTTGAGCTAAAGTACAAACAATGTAAAATACTATAATAGCAGCAATTGAATAGAGAACTGAAATGACTTATTGATAGATTTTACTACACAATTTACTAATATATATATATGTATATATATATATATATATATATATATATATATATATATATATATATATATATATATATATATATATATATATATATATATATATATATATATATATATATATCGATATACACCTACACATAAACTCGTTGAACAACTACAGTAATCTGGGATCACTCGTCTGGGTCGATAGTCCTATTGCTTTTATGTTCCAGACCGATAATTTGAATCTGCCAGTCATGTAGATATGACTTAAAAATTCAATGTTTAAAAGAAAACTTATATAAAGGTTTATATTATCGTCATAAACTTTGCGATCTTAGTAATAAGAAATCACTTTCACTGCTCTATTACAGAAATTTATTCAGGTAAATATCTTGTCAGACAAAGAAATCACTTGTATGATAACCCACCAACTGCGTAGTGACAAATAAATTCCCCACATGAAAGATCTAACTGAGTGACTACATTTTTAGAGGCTAAATATAAGCCAGGCACTTTGTTGAAAAAAATTTTACAGCACAATAGAATCCCACCGATAAAATTTCGGTACTTTTAGATATTTTACTCAATTTGCTCAGTTGGACGCATTTGATGCATTCTTGGTTAATATGTTTTGGTTCGTCAAAGCCAGGTACACGAACGGAAAGTACGTAGTCCCTTGTTAGGATTAATGTCGAAGCAATTGTTTTCAGCTGTTTTGTTCTAGGGTTTCTTTTCTATTTTCAACTCAATTGGCACCCAAACTATTACGTTCCAAATCAATCGAAATTCATTTCCTCCCCCGGTGTTTGTCTCGGAGTATTTTTTGTGGGTTAATACTATTGCCTTTCCGGCCTTTTTTTCGTCTTGTAAGTTCTCACTCCTTTTTTTATTTCATATTAATACTTTACACATATCTGATGTTATTGGCTCTATTCAGTCTGATCAGAGAGGATGTAAATAACTGGCTAAATCGATGAATTCGATAAAGTGGTTGGAGAAACTGGTGAATAGGTGCGGGAGAGGAAAGAAAATGGCACTGACTGCCTCTATAATGATTCGCTTCAGAATCCAGACACAATTTTTGTTTCTCGATTCTTTTGGTTGAGGTGTGCGTACTTCGAGTCCAGTTTATAATCCTGATAATCAGCAACAAACCTGTATCTCTCTGTTCCTGTCTGTCTGTCTTATTCGATAAAAATCCATTTACAAAATCATATTTGCTTCTGAATATACTTCGTTGGATATTTCTGTCGCCTGTCAAGAATTTTTTCGTCCTGTAAGATCTCACGTATTTATTTTTCATTTCATTCTCGAAGTGATTTTGTTAGCTTTTTTCCTGTCTGACTGAGATATACACAACTGTGGTAATCAATGAAGTCGATTGAGCTTATATATATATATATATATATATATATATATATATATATATATATATATATATATATATATATATATGTATATATATATATCGTTCTATTCATATACGTACATAGAGCATCTGGGAATGATTGCATCCATCTTGTTTATTTATCGATCTATCGCCGAAATTGTCCGTTCATTACAATAAATATACCATCGAAATTAATTTACATCCCTCTAGCAATGTTTACATTTATCATTCTATTCGTGCATTTACTAGTTTATATATTTGTGTGTGTGTGTGTGTGTGTGTGTATGTGTGTGTGAGTGTGCGTATATATGTAGGTATGTGCGTGTGTGTGTGTGTGTGTGAGAGTGAATATTTTCAAAGGAAAGCAGTTGGATCATATGTTTACCGCATTGGCATTCCATTAAAGTGAATCTTATTTCAGCCATCGAATTTATATCCATACGCCAATAAAGCGTTGACAGTCCAAGATGATCTTGCGTTTGACACTGATTAGAGACCTCTGAATAATCAACAAAAAATGAAAAGGCACCACAATACAGGCTCAATCACTTGAAGTATTCAATGAGGCGCACTAAGCAAGAAAAATTAATCAGAATGAATCTGAATTTGTTCCTCACAGGGGTCGTTATTACACCGACTTTTTCAAGAATGAACCGACTCAAATAATCATAATTGTTGACTTTTTGTGTTTTACATTACTTTACAATAGGTCAACGATATTGTTTCCTCAAGTAGTTGCAAATTTTTAATGAGAATGAGAATTATGCGATTACTTGACTTCATGAAATAATGTTTACAATCAAGTTACGTATCGGAAACAGTTCAGCTGATCCATCCAATTAAAATGCACCATTGAATTATAAAGAAATACTAGACCTCTATGGTCTGTAGTATGGTATTGCAAGACAATGCTACAAATGCCAACTCGTTTTTATCCAAAATTGAGGTAGATATATAACGATCAAAATTTTCAAAGGAACTTTCGGAAATAAAATGTAGAGACATACTACATATAATTGAAATCAATACAATTCCTGAAAGAAATGGAAATTGGGGATCAATCTGTGACTTATGCACGCATATATAACCTAATTGGGGCCTACTTGAACCGTTAATGCAAACATGAAAGTTAAAAGAAAGAAGTAGTTCAACTGATAATTGAACATTGTGAAATATCATAATAGATTCAATTGAATAGAAAACTGGAAAGTCCAATTGATTAATCCAATGTAATATTTCCAATCGATGGATTCTACTGTCCAAACTGACATCAAAACTAAGAAGCACAAATAGGCTTCCCTCCATATCTGCAAGTAAAGCATTCCTTCAAAATGCATTCACGTCACCATTTGTGGATGATCGTATTTATGTTGGTGGTTATATTGATGTATCGATCACAATGTCTATTCATAATTATGGACCTGTTTATCCGAGTCTATTCATGTTTATATGTTTGGATCTTTGATGGTGTTTGTATTTGCCTGTCCATCAAAATCAATTTCTGTTCCTCCATCTATCTATCCATCCATCTATCTATCTATCGATCTATCTATCTATCTATTTGCATTTGTTCATTTATCCATCCATCTTTTTTCCCTCTCTCTATATGTATATATATATATGTATGTATGTATGTATGTATGTATGTATGTATGTATGTATATATATATACATATATATATATATATATATATATATATATATATATATATATGTATATATATATATATATATATGTGTGTGTCCGTGTGTGTGTCCGTGTGTGTGTCAAGTCCAGAATAATCAGATTGCATACCTTTGTTTGTTCGTGTAGAGTTTTCTTTTTCATATTAAACAGTAACTTCATTTTGGCAAATCGAAAGTAACAAAAGTGAACTTAAAAACATGATGCAAGCAAATTTCAAAGAGCAAGTTGAATTAAGAAAAATAAGTGCAGCATGCAAAGAGTGGAGGAAAACATTGGAATTTTAAAAAAAGGTAAACATTCTTTTTAATGATGTAAGCACATTGAAAAACAACGGCAAGCAAATTTGGAAATAGAAGAGAGTCAAGGAAATTTTGAAAAAATAAGGCAAGCAAATTATGAGTATAAGGCGAAACGATTGAAAAAAGGGTTCAAATGAGAAAAATATTGCAAACAATCCAAAGATTCAAAGTTAACTGATCGACGGACATGAGTAATCCCCTCTTTAGGCTACTACTCTATTCATTTTATTGAAATGAGTTGAACCTTTTCTCTCTGTCTTATATTTTTCTTTCTTCTTAACTTGAGAATCACATTAACTTCTTTTACTGAATCAAGACTTAATGCCTACTAGCGCAAAATCATGCCATAACCACTATCTCTCTCTCTCTCTCTCTCTCTCTCTATATATATATATATATATATATATATATATGTGTGCGTGTGTGTGTTTATATGCATGTATATATATATATATATATATATATATATATATGTATATATATATGTACATATATATATGTATATACATGTATATATATACATATATATATTTATCTATAAATATATACACACATACACACATACACACACACATATATATATATATATATATATATATATATATATATGTATATATATATACATATATTATTAAGTGTAAAATTTCATTTTTAAAATGATTCGATGAAAAATGATATGAAAAAGGATTTGATGAGTATTCAATCAAAATAATCATTCGAAGCAATCAGCTTTTCCAACGTTTTTTGATTGGTACTGCGATATTTTTGTATAACCATTCATGTTTACTTGCTTAAGATACTGTCAGAGTGCGAATCATGGCATCCTAGGTATTTATCTCCACCTTTTTTTAAATCAAAACCTTCGAAAAAGCCGAAGAAACCTAGCAACTACAGTGTAAAAATTACGTATAGATATTTACCCTAACTACATTATTGCATATTGTTGATAAGTCGCTTGTATGGAATTGGGAGATCAGTTATTCATTGTTAATTTCACTGTCTGAACTGAAGTGAATATAAATTCTAAACTTGTTTGCCAATAGTCAAATAGAGTTGGAATTACACGATTATAACAATTGAGATTATTCATTAACTCAGGTCTTTGCTCTCCTTTTACCTTTTGCCAGCGTCCTCTCGTCAAGTCCCCCTCCCTCCCAATCTTCGTTGAGCAAAAGTTTTCCTATATATCAGTAAAGTACTTTTCATTCTCCCCCCACTCCATTCATACCCTCTGGATAGACTGATACGTCTCCCATCCCAAACTGTTCCTACCACCTATTAAACCATCCAACTTTATTTTCTACCCTTTATTTTGAATATTTCTTATTGAATCACTTAACTCTATTTCATGGCCTCTGTATCCGTATTCCCTTAATGAAATATCTAACCTTCCCATCATGCTATTTAAGGAATTGGTACACTCAAGCAAATCAGGTGGAATTATATTATTGATATTTCCTATTGATGGAATCCAATGTCCAAACTAGATCGTATTCTCTAACTAAAGCTAATACCACACGTTTCACTTAATTCCATTTCCTTTAACTTATCTTGATGTTTGTTAATTTTCCATAAATTATTATTCCTTCATAAGTATTAATTATTCTGTCTCAATACTTGATGCCGAAATTCATGTATGATATTTCATTTCCCCGATAACGAGAACAGACAATGGTACATTTTGAAATTCGGGGGACATATAGTGAAATATTCATGGTGAAACTTGAACTCTTATGCAAATGCACTATGTATCAGTAATGTTTAAGGACGGTTGTGAACCTTGAATATCGACTGAACAACGGCAGGAGTTGAAACGGTAGAATTCCAAATTAGATAAGAGAATTATTTGGGATGTCGCTTCCTATCATTGACAGTGCATCTCTGCTTTGGATTACAGTTGTCTTGAACTAATAAATTTCAATGCCCTACGTCCCAAACCACTGAAAAATGAGTACAGCACATAATTGGATATGTATTTAGTTTCTTCGATGTAAGAAAGAAAAGGCAGTACAGTACAAACTTTTTTTCTGTCGAATAGTCAAGTATTTATGGCAAAATTGCAAATCTTTGCGCACTTGGTCATCGATTGTTTATTTGAATTTTGAGATGATATACTCGTTGGCACTGGAATTTGCAATTCATTAAATACTAATTGCACCACCTGTTTCATTGTAAAAATTGTAATATATTCCTTTGAAGTAAGCAGCTTTGTAGAAAACGTCGATTCTCAGGGTTATATGTGTGTATGTGATTGTATGTGTGTGTGTGTGTGTTGAAAATGATGGATATTTACATACATTCATATATACATAAAATCAAACTATTATTTATCTGATCATATCCATTTATTGTATAATCGATTCATTTGTTTATAACTCCATCTCTCTCCATCGATATACATATATATATATATATATATATATATATATATATGGAGAGAGAGGAAGAGAAAGAGAGAGATAGAGAGAGATATATCTGTATAGCTATTCAAGTTGCTCTTCGAAATCAATATTGAATCCAACCATATGTAAAAGGAAGACATCCCAGTGAGCTGATATTATTGAGCACGTAGAAGCATCGATATTCGGGAAATGAGATGATATAACACTGCTGTGGACAGGTCAGATATTTGTGATCATCAAGGGAAAATCATTGAGCTGATTGCTGTTGCGTAAGGGTATATCTCAGTGTAATAAGGCGAAACTAATAGCGAGAAATTTGACTGTACACATTTGTGTACTTCACCATCTAGTGCAATATTCCAAATAAAAAAGAAATATTCTTCTCTCGAATTTATTGGATATTTCTTGCACATCTTACCTCATTTTCCTGACCCTGCAGTGTTCAACTTTTTATCACCTAAATTGTTACTTTTAACTTGAAGAATCACTCATAATGGACAGAAAAACAAACAGAAGAACTCACTGTGTCCATTACATAAGTGGATGAAATCATCAAAAATTGATATCATACGGCACTCGGAGAGCCAACTAGAATTGGCAACTACTACTGACATTAACCTGCTGAATTACGAAATGGTTTCGATTTATTAATTGTTTTCCTACGATTTATTGATTATCTTCTGTAGAATAAGTAGAATGTAGAATGTAGAATGTAGAAAATAATACTTTAACACCCCTGAGAGGTTTAGTTTCATTTGTATGTAAGTGATATTTTTATAAGCAGAATTATTCCCTAATTGAGGAAATCTGGTGTGTATTGTTCTGGATAGACGAACGAAGATAATCACACTGTCCATCCAATAAGTGGATTCAACCAAGCATAAGTTGGAGTAGACAGGCAGATAAGCTGTTATTAATAGGTGAGTAAGAGCCGAGAATTTTTTGAGGGATAACAGTAGCGTCACACCGTTGTTAACGTGTCAGGTATCTGAGCTCAATATGACAAGAGTATCATCGAGTACATTGCTGTTGCGCAAGAGTAAATCCGGATGAAATCGGGGGAAACAGAAAGTGGAAAAAATCTATCTGTACATGGTCGAGTATTCATCGTATGGATAAGATTTTTTTTCAGCTAAATAATGCATTGCAAATAATACAAAATACTTTGATAAAACCAGAATTAGTTCCCAAATATTTTGTGAAAATGCTTCTTGCTTATGCTTGGTGATACTTTACGCAGTCTGATCAAGAACTCAATAGTTGGACCTCGTGACACAGAAGGCTGCAAATTTAGGATGTTTATCTACACCAGAATATGCCAGATCAATCACAGGGAGCCTTCGAGTACGAAAAGTTCTCCCGTGGATGCAAATGGAATTGTGTAGAACAAATATCACCTTTAAATTACTAAAGTGTTTGTCTATTCCTCTGTTCCTTTATTTACGCTGCTTCATGAACGAAATAGTAGCTACGTTTGGCACAAAGCTGCACTTGGTTATCAATGAGAACTGATTTCACTACCGTAGCAAAATATATCACAACATGCTTTTTGGTTAAAAATCATGCAACTATTGACTTCCTTTTGATTAGCATAAGGCTATTCATGAAACTTAGTTCAGTCTGGTACAAGATCATATATTTGGAGCACCCAGAGATCAATTACACTGCAGTGGTAATGTTCAGTTAAACTAACCTCCGAGCAATTGCTTCGCAGCCAAACGCACTAAGAGTTACTAGTACAGAGACACGGGTGTTGCTGTAACTTAGTGAAAATCTGTCAACACACGCGGATTGTTGAGTGAAGCAAACATGTTTACCATCTCATTACATAAGTCGACGATGTTAATTTCTTTTCTTTATTTCTCTCGCACTTTCTCACTTATACCGGTGCACCATCTATTTTCCTAAGAGTTGGTATCTCTTTAATCTAGACAAAATTAAGAACTGACACATGCATTTCGCGAAACTCTTGCACTAGTTCACGGAGTAACAATGGATGACTAGCGTTTGCAAGTATCTCCTATTGCTTTTACTGTAGTGGCAGTCATTGCTCCATCGATTGTGTTAGTTACTAGTCTAATTTGCCCACGTCCGCTCCTTGTGAGGACTTTTATGTCGTGCAGGCAATTGTTGTGGTGTAAGACGTAAGCACAATTCAATATTGATGTAATTAAAGGCAATATTTAGACAGATAGATAGATAGATAGATAGATAGATAGATAGATAGATAGATAGATAGATAGATAGATAGATGGAGGGATAGATGGATAAAACACATATCAGCATATCATATCTAATATGTATTTAAAATGTATTATTACATAAATAACCTCCTCTCATGTGGCGCAGTATAGCTTAAGGTAATGTATTAAGGCAACGTCTGAAAAATTCGTTCGATACTGGACGTCTATCTACATAGTGAGGTGTCATTGAATTTCCAACGTTGTATTTTTTCGGGTGAACTAATACAGTTTTAATTTGCCTTATTTGCCTACATCGATCCTCAGTTATTTATAGTTACTTTTTAGCCCGGAGCAAAACTGGAAATTCTATGAGCATATAAGTATTCATGTTTGGGCTTAGATAACTCTTATTGAATATCATATTCACCTGTTTTTTCAGGTTAATATTTTCCTTCTTTTGAAAGCATCGAAGGGGATTTATTTGTTCAATGGTACACTTCCTTGAAATATTGATTTCTTGGATTACTGCAAACGGCAGAGTCCATTCAAAGTCGGCTTTGCTTACAATTCCCCACCAATTTATACCAATGCAAATAAGTTCCTTAATGGAAGCACCGTCAGCAACATCGGATTATTGCACTTATACGTCAGTACACTGCGAAATTGGTTTAAGCCCATATTAAAGCAAAACCAAAAATATGTTTGATTACGTGATATTTCCAAGATGCTGGATATTTGTATATAGTTGGTTCTATTCATGCTATTTTTACGTATTTTTGATTTATTTGGGGATATTATGTAGAGGTGAATATAGTCCAGTGGTAATCAACACTAAGAGTACAATGGGAAAAAGAGTTCAAACTACCACTGGAGCTATCTTCTTCCACTCAGGACTAATACCCTAAGAAAAGGTAATGATCATTTTTCCCCAAAATATCAGTAAATACCAAGGCAGATGTGAAATTATAAACACATTATATTTAAACACCATTTATTCATGTATATACCATATGTCCCTGCAAGATCTAGTTTAGGGTTAAGGGTTAGGGCCAGTGAAAAGTACACATTATCTTTTTTTACCAATTATGTTATGAGCCTATGATATATTTTTTTTACCACGAGGAAACAGTTGAGCTGAGGATGTATAGAATCAGGTCAACAATCGAATTTGCTTAAACTGCTTAACATGGTCTGACAGGCACCTAACATTTATAATTTTAAAAGAAAATATATTGCTTCGGAAGCTCCATGAGTTTCATTTTTTTTTGTTATATCAGAGTCATTTGTTATCATCTGCGTTTTAAATGCCTCGTTAGTGAGTGGACTTAATAGGATATCCTCTACTGCTTTGGACTCAACTATAACAGAACAATACAAAAATTGTGTGTGACCTTCTGAATTCCATAAACAAAGAGCTTTTTCATTGCAAAAGAACTATTTTGGAAAGACATTCAATTTTTGACGAGATTGATTTTTTCCCCCGAATGACTTTTCCAAATAATAACCTGATACCAGAATGTTTATTAGGATTAAAGATTTTCTAGCGTGAAACAGCATTTCGTACCGCAATTTTTTCAGCGAAATACCATTAAAATCCTCACACTTGGTGGATAAAAATATTTCCTGTCTAATCACCACTTTTCAAACAATCAATTCAAATAACTATTGACAAAATTCCTGTCAATTGAGATAACTCTCAATTACTGAACTCCGTTAACCACATCGACCATCCATAGCATTCCCTATCGATTTCAGTTGTATTACCACTTTTATTAAAAAGCGTATAGGGAAAATGTTTCTAATGATCTATAACAACAATTATTCTTTCGATTGAAAAAATGTATGCTGAAATGACAGCAAATACAATTTAATGAAGATTCTAAATGAAGGAAGTTTATCATAACTGACAACTCGTATAGACATCTAAGAACATGAAGAAAAAACCTGTTATTGTCAGAAAAACAGAAATGTGAGTGAGGTGAATGGAGAACAATTTTTTTTCTTCAAAACGCAATACCCTCTATTAACTATTATGGTAGTAACAGTTTGAATGAGACAGTAGAAACGAGGTTTTATCAAGTTATTGTTGTATGGTCCGTTTCCCAATTCAAAGTGTACAATTTGTGAGGGTGTGTGGCCAAATGATTTTTGTGACTGGTGTCAGGAAAGGATTTAAAATATTTTTTAGAATATTTTTTCCTTCTTTGCTCCCTTGAATATCAAACGCCACCATATTGTTAACATTTCTATGTGCGCTCAAGCGTTTTTGGTTTGTGAAACAGGCGTACTAACAACGCCCTTATATTTACCTAATGGACTGGCTGAAGTTAAGCGGACAAAATTAATGAGGAAAATTGTGAGTGGGTCCATGAATCGGAAGAAGTATCTCCATTTATCGGAAACAGGATTTGATATGGTGCTCTGTGATCGAAATCAGCCCTTA
The DNA here is from genome assembly GCA_963457665.1 of Thysanoteuthis rhombus. Lineage (NCBI taxonomy): Eukaryota > Metazoa > Mollusca > Cephalopoda > Oegopsida > Thysanoteuthidae > Thysanoteuthis > Thysanoteuthis major. The sequence continues at coordinate 3,614,490 of OY735240.1, forward strand.
TTCAAGGACACTGGAAATAATCTTCACGTGATTTTAAAAAAATGATACGCTGTGTGTTGGAATTGTCAGTGCACATATTTTTAGGATAAACACATATTTATTCCTAGTAATAGATAATCGAATGTTTTACTTGGAAAAAACAAGTGGAAAACAGCATGCAATATGTGTAATCTTGTTTTAAGATGATATGTCAAATCATGCAGATGACAAAACGTGACTCTACACATGTTATATTATTAACACCTTCATGGTTGCTGCTATTGTTGAGAAAAAAATTGAAACGCATCCCTGAATAATATTAATCCCTATCTATCTATCAATCTATCTGTCTTCATTCAAAAGGGTTTTTATGGATAAACTAATGAACGATGCATTCCAGTACTTATGATTTTGATGCATTCATCAGCCTGTATATACAGACGGCTATTGAATGACGTATTTCCGTTTAAAATAGCTCATTAATCAATGATTTGGAAAAAAAGACACCTAGTATATATTCACACAAACATACACACACTTGCAAATACACACACTTGCAAACACACACACACACACACACACACACGCACACACACATATATATATATATATATATATATATATATATATATATATATATATATATATATATATATATATATATATATATAACATGGTACCGTCAACTGAGTAACCCTATAAATGAATGTGTTCAGTTTTGTGCAGTTTCTTTGTTTTGCAGCTACATCAAAAAGATACAACAGGCGTCCCAGATATTTGCAAACATTGGATACTTTCTACACTGTCCTCCTATTAAGGTAAAGATAGAAAAAAACGAAGGTTGCACAATTAGTCGGCTCCATCAAGTGTCATTATAAATGAGAATTAATCCAACTCAAAACTAAGAAAAACACATCAAATACAGCGAATAAAATATTTTGAACCAAAGTTATGAGGTATTAGCGGAGGGAACTAGTGTTGTGCACAACGTCGTACAATCACAATGATGGTCCTAGATTGCCTTCAGAAAACATACGTGTCAGCCAATGCTATCTCCAAATTCTCTTTGTTTGCCCTTGATCCACCCTTCAACCAAACATCGCTGATGACTTGTATGGACAGATCTACATCGCAGGGGAAGGAAATGTAAAATATCTTTGAATTCACCTAAGAGGATCTTTCTTCAGTCCATCATTGAAGTTCATGTCATTTATGGATGTGTTGCATAGACAACAAACAGATTTGACAAACATGAATCGATTCATATGCATATACCAAATTAATTGGCCTGATTCACAAATACATAAAAAGTCTTGCCATTTTTGACTGGTAAGGCACTTTTAAGAACTGTGAACACAAATTAAGAAGACATAGAAAGAAGCATCTAATAAAAACCCGAATTAATGTCAAAGAAAACATACACTTGAAAAATCCATGATGGTCGATAAAAAAAACCCGAAAATATACATTAAACGGATGGAGAGTCGTAAAGAAAAAGTCTTATCGTTCATTCATTGACACGATCTTGTGTAACCGAAACGATAAAAAACCAAACTATATTGCAGAAGTGTCTACATATTTTACAGAGGGAGGGAGGGAGGGAGAGAAAGAGAGAGTGAGTACACACAACAAAACAACATTCGTCTGGTTTAATGCAAATGTATACCCTTCCTTTGTAAATTGGCTGGATTGTTATTCAAAAAACTTTTTTTTATTACTGAATTGAGGTCCCAGTTTTTCAGTCATAAAGAAAAGATGACTGATATATTTCTAAAGACATGTGAACGATAATCTGCAATGATGTTTGTTTATGAAGCCTATACCCACGATTTCATACAACTCTTGACGCTGTCAACCTGTTTCGTGCGACTGAAGTAGACTATAACTCATATTGTCTGGCAGCTTTCCATCCTAACTACGTGGACAGTCAGTCTACGACAGTGAGTAAACTTCGCCGATAACAAGCAACGAGTGTACGTATGAAAAATTAAAGAAAAACACATATGCATCCAACAATTGGGTGGAAAAAACTATGATACGTTTGGAGCGAAGAATTTTATCTCCAGTCAGCCGTAGAGTTGTTTATAGCTCCAGCGGCAGTGCACCTGGAACAGATAAGAATTCCAGAGGCTAAAGAGATGACAATTCGAGTCTCACTGATAGTTTCTCCTTATCTGATCAGCGTTGTTCTCTCAGCACCGTAAACTGAAGGTCTGACTAGATGATATGGTAAACAGAAAGAAATGATATGTTAAATCACATGTGAAAAATTAACAATTGTTGAATTGGAGATTTGTCTCCTCATTTCTTTGTTTTTTTCCAACGTCCCAGTTGATGCAGTTTTGTAGATTTCAGTATTAAATGAAGTCTCTAATGATAGCATAACAATTATCCTGACAAAAAACATTGCTACTTTCATCTTTATTGTTTGTATCCCAATGCTTAGGGCACTTTGACAGTTTCAAGGTTTTCCAAAGTTTCTTTTCCTAATGATAATGATTAATATTTATGTTTTTTTCTAATAAAGGTTCGGTTGATATATATCCAGATGCTGCTCATATATAATTATTACATGCATTCAAATATTTTCGTTTCAATCACTCTCATTTCTGAGGAAATCTTCAAAATTCTCTAGTACGAAGTGAAAGCAGGACACGGACACCTTTCCCTACCTTAATCGGCAGCGGGGAGACACTGGAGTTGACCCCTTCTCGTTGTGATTCTTAGAAAAATATACAAAGATTCTGGAACCCAATGTCAACCTCACTATGATTGTCCAAGAGGAAAACGTCAAAGTAATCATCTGAACTTCAGTTGTATAGTCTGCAATGATTTAGCTCTAGATGGGACAAGACGGATTCATGCCTTTCCAAATTTTCGTACAGATTTTGGAATTTGCTCACCGAGGCCATTGTCTATGGCGTTATCTCTTACGCTGGTAATACCCCAGATCATTTTTTTAAGATCGTTAGCCTTTTTAGCCTCTGTCGTTCGACATAGTCCTTGTTAAAGTCTATGCCATATCTATCATGGGCATCAAAGAGCAAGAACTATCTGGTTTTGTCTAGCTTGTCATACCATCTTACTTTATGTCAGTTACACGTTCGTAGATAGTCTCTGAGGATCGATGTCAGGTCAAGATATCAAGATAATGTCTTTGATTCTGGCAACATGTCCAGCCCACTGCCATCTGATATTAAAATATCTGACTTCACTTTCCTTTCAAAGATACTGCGTTGTCTTATGATCTCTCCATATGAGGTTGAATATCATTCTGTCATGTGCTTGTTGCATAGTTTTCAGTTTGAGGGTTGATCCTTTGATCAGGCTTCACGTTCCAGTTCCTCAGGTGACTATCGGACGAATACCTTAGAATTGTTACGAAGGGCACAAAACTACGTGAAGATGTAGTCAGATGTGTTTAACAAGGTTACTACAGATTTATTCCGTTCAAAAGACCCCTCATATCATGACACTACAATATTAACGGCGCAATTGCCAGTACACGAGAGATATCGAATTCAAGACGAATCAGATATCAAGATATCCTGAATCAAATCAGACATGCCTGATTGAAAAATACTTTGGAGACCAGGTCAAAACTGAGCAGGCATCGGAAAGTTGGGATGAGCGTCATCAATATTTAAATCAATAGGATGTTAGGAATACGAGACAAGTGAAGTAAAGGATGATGAGTCAAGATGCTGAGTAGTCTTTGCTTTAATGCAGCTACTTCAGTCGACTCCTATCGGACATACTCCCTCCCTAACGTTATTAATGTAAGTCTGTGTGTATGTAGATAGATCAACTGATATTAGTCCTTCCAGACTGGTTTTCCCAAGAATTTTTGATAAGTTCATAAGTTCAATTCTTTCACTCTCTATCTCTGTCTCCGTCCGTCTGCGTGCTTCTCTATTCTTCTGTCTCTCTCAGTGTCTGTCTCTCTATGTCTATGTCTTTCTCTGTTCTTCTCTCAAGTATTTGAAAAAAGTACTCAATAGTCTATCAATTAAACAATATGAAATGAAATTCAGAATAACAAGAAAAGGACAGGGTGGAATTTGATCAGTGGTCATTTGAACCTATACAAACAACAATTTACGCTGTTGACGTGTTTCATCCTATTCGTCTCTCTTTTAGTTTAGAATTTCTTGAAGGTGAATAAATCATATTGTATGATGTGGTCATACTTTTTTGATTGTGTATAGTTTATTTTATTCCCAATGTTTTGGCCGTTTACTCTTCGACTTTTGTCTAGTGTTTCTGGTTTTAGAATGTTGAAACACTTCCGAGAACGCATTCTCAAATTTGTTTTATTGACGAAGAAAGAAGATAAGATACCCCATATTTTGTTATCAACAAACTAATTAAAGAACTGAAATGGGAATGTTCAAGCAACCTTGCAAGCATTTCAAATAACTGCTTGGCATCACAACTCAAATCGTAGAAAAATGTCGTCAGCAAAAGAAAGATAACTTGATTAACAAGTGCAGGGAGTCCCGACACCCAAAATAAGAGGATTACAAATCTTTTCCCCCCTTTTTTGTCAAACGACATACGTTAAAAGGTTAATAATGGTAATGATAATGATGATAGAGATAGATAATGAATGCAGTGTGATCAGGATAATTACATTTCAAGCAGGGCCCCCAAGAGGGAAAAAACAGTTAAAAGACTCATAAAGTTCACTAATACTATCGTCTTTCAACCATTGTGTTTTCATCTACAATGATGCACACGCTAAATCATATTCACCAAACAGTAAAAAAGGGCATATCATAAAAGACTTTCAGAGTTTTGATACACTGCTTCAACCTAGAAAACTTTCCCCTCTGCGATGATCCAGCCCCGTCCCTGACCCTGCTTTCAAATGATTTCTATTGGTAGACACATAAACATTCAGTATTTTGAATGGTGATGATTCAATCAATCAGGCCACCTGCACTTTAAAAGGTTAATCATAGATTGATTCTTACGGTGATAGAAAATATATGATGGATTTCGTGGTTTCGGTTGTAATCGATTAAGTGATAGAAAACTGAGTGATGACGGTTAAAATACATTTAAAAGTGTTTTTGAAGGTACAGATACAATTTTCAGCTGAAATATTACGAAACTAGGAATGAATTTTGATGGAATATGGAAACCAGAGCTTATATTATCGCTTTGTTTATAATTTTGATGTATTTTCATCAATTGATATTTTGGTTTTTGTATATTTTTCAGATTTCTTTTTGAAAGCAAGGGATATCGATTCTTACGGACTTGAAGACATATGAAATTGATAATATGGTTACATAAGAAATCATTTTGATCCAATACTGAATAGGGTTAGAAATGGTGAAATTGTTCCCAATGTAATGGATGAAGTTCCAATCGGATTTCTACAAAATTGGAAACAAGCCGCGATTTTTTCACGTCATTCGTTTGATTCAAAGTTTAAAATATGACATGTTGTGTTCTACTTTCCCCTTCATTGCTGATTCAGTACAAAAACATCTATATCATATTTTACGCTATTTTTGTTCATTGTGGGGATGCAAGTGTAGTTATTGCCGTAGGCAAAGCTTTTTTTTTCTAATCATATTCTTTGTCCTGAGTGCTCAACGGAGAGCACTTTTTAAAAGTCTATGGTGTGACTTTGGCCAATCAGTCTAGTGGCTATCACTCTATTTCCTCCCTGGATCACACTTGTCGATGAAAAATAAGTATTTCAGCAGATGATCTCTGAAAGAGAAACTAAGATTGACTAAATAGATAGATAAAATCTATCAAGAGGTTGCTGATTAGATTATCCGAGGGTTGCCAAGAGGAATAATAAAGAAAAAATAAATTTCCATGTTCTTTCTATGCTTGAAGCGATTCTTTTGTCAAATGCGAATTTGCGAGTATTCGGGAAGAACTGACGAGATATTGGTCTACAACTCAGATAGTTGAATCGACGATCTGAGATCGATTTTCAACTGAAACAATTTTAACCCTATTGATGCTCATTTGCAACCAGTTCAAAATACTGAAAACTTTGATTTCAAAGACAAACTCGCTCCAGACACTTTTGTGTATCAGGGATTACTCTTTGTGCAAGTACAATTTTATCCACTGCAGCAATTTACAAGAGATGGGTAACGCCAAAAGAATAAATCCATTCGTCCTGAGAAATCCCCTGAAAGTTCTAAAGAGATTGTATTGGTCATGTGAAGACTGGGAGACGTCAGAGACGAGGCATTATAACTTAAGAACCCTGTAGTTTATGGCCAATACATGATATAGAGCCACCCTATTCACGGTGCATGAATTCGTTGCCTAGCAAAATTAAGTTTCTCCTAAGATGTTTTCATAATTATCACATTTAGTCGCATATAAATTGTCCATACACTGACATTCGATATATGGATGTTTAGCTCAAGAATATCCCTTATTATGTTGGGTATATTTTTAGCTCCTCTTCCCAGAAACCAAATACAATAGGAGCTTAGGTTACTGAGTTTACTTGTGCTATAACGAGCTTGTTGTACGTGTAAAGCCAATATGTTCAAATTATTTCTGTAGCACATTATTAGAACAGAAGACCTGTGTAAGAGACGTAATTACCTGTTTTTAAATGACAAAATTCTGAGGTTAATTTTCACCAAAAATCGATCGAATCTTCAACTCATTAACCTTTTGCCAAGCAACACTGGGAATATTGCAATTTGCAGTCAGTATTAAACTAGACTTGTTTCTTTTTATCTTCATTTTGGGGAAAAATGTTGAGCTTTGATGCAAATCATCTCAAGATCGGATGAAGGGTCTTGAATTCAGACGATAGTCGCCGTTGGGAACAGTAGTATCATTTTTGTATGAGTGACTGTCAAAAAGTGAGAGAGAGACCGAAGGGGTGAGAAAGAAAAAGAAATAGAACAAAGAGTATGATAGGAACAAAAAATGAGGAGGAAAGCAGGGATGTAAGGAAGAGAGTGGGGGAGTAACAGAAAGAGGGAGAGAGACAAAAAGATCATCTAGGGAAAATATTGTGATAGAAATATAGAAATATGGTTAAAATTGGAGAGAAATTGACCGTGGAAGAGAGAGTGTGAGAGATAGAGGGTGAAAAATAAAGATTGAAAGAGGGAAAGAGAAAGTGACAAAAAAGTTCAAGACAGTGAGAAAATTGGTTATATCATACATAGATGATTGTGATAACAGTGAAAAACGAATGATATTCCTTACGAAATATCTGTAGATCAGTTTATTTGTCATGTGAGTGACTCCGATGATTGCTCCAGGGAAGTTTGTCGATAGTGATGAAGACAGCCCTGACTGTCCATATATATATATATATATATATATATATATATATATATATATATATATATATATATATATATATATATATATATATATATATATATATATATAATGTGATAGTTTCCATTCTATTTGAAAAAAATACCCAGTCTTGGGAGAACGTAGAATAAAACACATACCCTTGCTCAGATATGCTAGGAGAGTTCGATTTAGTCTTACAATGGATCTTTATATGACAAATATATGTAGTTGTCTACTATGTTTCCAAGAGATCTCATACAATATTTTGGGGATATATTTTTGCGTCATTTGGCAATTGATTAAAGGGGACGTACACTCTCCCGTGCTGTTACTCAGTGACGTGTCGTAATGATATTGTAATGTTCACAAATACAATGAAGAGTTTCACCTTATGGAATGGACATCAAATTGCCAAGATCTATCAACACTCCCTCTTTTCAGAGATTTCTGAATTAGGCAGAGTTGAAAAGAACAGAAGGGGCCATTATGCTGGGGTCGAACATTGCAGACTGTTTTAGGCAGGAAACTATAGTGAATCTTTGAGATTTCAAAGTTAGCAATTTGAAGAGGACTAAGGTGCCATTTGCCTGGGTAGGCTATCTATTTCGTTGATATTGAATGTACTGATAGTTTTTTTTCATGAACTTAGTCCGTAAATACCACCTCTATTCTAGTTAACTCATTTTTTAACTTTCTACTCAATGTCACAGATTGTCAATTTTCTGTCTCAAGTATCAAATAGATTATTTGTCTGAAATCAAATCCTTGACACGTCACTTCTTCAAAATTTTGGAGACTAACCTACATAAAAATACTCGCTTTATGAGGCAACTCAAGAAATCGAACAAATCATCTATTTTTGCCCCGAATTTTAATCAACATTTGTTTTTCCCATCATCTGTGACAGATTATCCTTGCTGATGTGCTTTGTGTGATAATTCAATCAATTACATGATTTTCTTGCCATGGACATCACTAAAATGTCTTATGATTGTATTTGCAGTCTTAAAATCATTCCTCGAGTAGTGTTCCAATTTGATCTGGTTAGCTAGGTGTCCAAAATACTTTTGATTTCGTGCGCAGGTTCTTATTTCCCGAGTCCGGATACCACCATCTATATCTGCCATTTCCCAATACCTGATCACACCATTGAGTGAGCTTAAGTCCTAAATGATTTTCATATTCACGGTGGCAAATAATGGTATCCTTCTTGTATTGTGCAGGGATTAATGGGGAAACATTGCATCGCCCGGGCTTGCTAGACCTTAGTACAGTATACATATTGATCCTAGTCTGTTCTTAAGAGGACATGCAAAACTGTTTTGAAAAGATGAAGATCCTCTAGGATGGGAGCATGAGGTCCAAATGAGAAAAGTTTGAAAAAGATAATTGTATTGTTGTCTAAAGTAAGCAGTTTTCCTGTTTATAGTGATAGTTATCTGTTGCAATATAAAAAAAACAAAAAAAAACTGCGTCTTTTGCAAGATGACTCACTGCAAGTTATGAATCCCGTAGTAAGAATCTTTGCTCGTTGGTTGAACTGATTTACCATCAATCAAAACAAAATGAAAATGTTACTGAGTCAATCTGTAATAGCAGAATTTCCAGTCATTCATGGCTGATTGATTTATGTTTCAGAAAATAAATTTTCATATCATTATTTTCTCTCTATTAAATAAAAAGCATCCGAGCATCTAATGATTTGCTGATGTGCAAAACTTGTGACCTTTTTTCTATCTATCAAAGGATTCCATATCGATTGAAAGAAGAAGGTGAATTAGGCAAATTGCTTCTGATTTATTTTACGTCAATTATTACTTGGAGACTCGTAGGAACCTTGGTAGGAACGAATCAAATCACGTTGTAATTGAGGGTAATGTCATTACCTTTATATATTGCACCCCTTTACCTGTATCTATCTATACCATATCCATATAATAATTATTCCTTTCATTGTAATTTGTAAGTCAATTTAGTCCATAAGTTTTATCATCATGTCGAATTATAGCTGATTGATTTGATTATCTATAATTTCCAATCCCTCATCTGACTTTCATACCGAGTCAGGCTAGATTCTTCATGGCCTCTGGTCTTTCCATTTAAGCGAAACACGTTTAAAGTCACTTAATCATGTTGATAAGCTGCACGTGGAATGTTCCCTCTTTGAATATCGGTGAATATCAAACATTTATATATTGAAGTATATGTTACATGTATACTATAGTCTTATATACCAATCAATTTTTCTTATTTTTTTCTGCATTGTCTTCGTCCTTCATCGTGACATGTCCCATTAATGATTTATCGAATTATGTTACTAATATTACCGTCAGAATAATATCCATAAAATATATGCTCACAAGAAGTAGGTGTGTATAATTGTCTACTAGTCAATGTTCATTTATATGAGTACAGATGGCAATTTGTGATATATTCAACCACTCTTTAGCCATTAGTATAGATGACAAAACATCAATTTCTCCCATTCAACTCACAACTACCGAGTCTTTGCGGACTTGTAATGTCATTTGTTCTACATCTCTGTGGCTGTTGTTCTTGTTTAGACCTAAATACGTACATCGTCAAAATATTGTGTAAGAGAGATCTTTTTAACATTACTCCATGGAAAGATTCTCAGATCAGTCCCATCAAGTGACCTAAACAGCCAAGGTCTATCAGTTAATGAATTTTACTTGGAGAAATTCGAGAACAACCAGCACCAAGTGAGGTGCAACATCGTCCTTCGTTAGCCAGCAGAATTGTGCGGCACATTCATATACCTTTGGACCAGAAGTTGATCGATTATTTGGTTGCCAAGGTGACCTGATCTTTCTCTTTTCGTTCAATTTTCCAAGTTTCACAAAAAAATTCTGGAAATATATATATATATATATATATATATATATATATATATATATGTATCATCGGAGGAAAACAAATTTTGGGAGACGGGAGAGAAACGAACTCTAACGCAAAAGATAAATAAGAATTATCTTTCAAGCATTTTAACATTCAACTTTTTAAACATTAGCACATAATCACAAATACACACATACACAATTACAAATGCATGACAGGAAAACATTTCAATAAAATATAAAGCATTTATAATCCATTCTGTGTGACCAAAATACCCATTTCTTTAAGACACACACGCACACGGACACACACACACACGCACATATATATATATACATATATATGTGTGTGTGTGTGTGTATATATATATATATATATATATATATATATATATATATATATATATATATATATATATATATATATATATATATATATATATATATGTATATATAGTAACTGGCAGATTATAGTATATAATTATGGATCTCTTCTCCCCTATGAAATCCAATTTGATCACTGCTTCCCCGACCTTCTCGATATTCAATCGATCCTCAGAGAAGTAATACCACATTACTCAACTTTCTCATAGTTATCTTAATCCTCATAGGGCCTTCTAACGTCTCTTTTCAGACATATACATAGACGTCTCTGTCATTGGCATTGCAGAGCCTATACTTCCTTTACATGAATAGTTCATCAGTACATCTTTTTTTTTGTCAGCCAGGTAAGACATAAATTGAATTGTTTGTTTGTTTGTTTTTTCCAATATTGTAAAGAACAGCCATGTTGCTGTTGATAAAGTTGATCAAGTAGCGCCATCTAAGGTTCAATTCATTCATTTCAATTTATAAAAATCTCCACGTAAAATGAAATGAAAGATAAGTGGAAAAGCTATCTTTTTGCTGCACATTTGTCTGGGTGTCTTTTGTTTGTTTGCTATTTCCCACTGGAAAGGCCACTTTTTTATTTGATTTTCTTATGTTTTCTATTTCGTATTCTTGTACTGTAATAATAGAGAGAAATACGAAACACGTATTTGTACAGTCTGTCGTAATCATATAACGACACTGGGCTTGAAACAAACCTCGAGAATATCAATTCATGAATTCAGTTAGTTGTAATGCCTTATATAAGTTGATTTGTTTCTTTGTTTGTGGTAAAGATTCAAAAATATCACATCGTATTCAATAAATATTATTGGTGAAATTGAAGGGGAACTTATCGTATTCCGACCAAAGTTTATGGGAAACAATCTATGTCACATGTGCGTGTGTTGGAATGGTACAAGAGATTTATGTGACGTTCTATCTTTGAGTTTACTATTTCTATGACAAGTCAGAAAAAATATGTCCTCTTCACACGCAATGCATAATCACTTATTGAAAATGTGAGCCGATTGAAATTGTAAGGGTTTGTTTTATGTATGCACATCGCTTCATCCATATCATATGGTACACGCACGTACATTGCCGTCCTACTTACATAAGCTCAAACTCTTGTTTTATAGCCACGCCTCTCATATGCAGACCTAGAACTAGTTTTCTTAGTTAAACAATACAGTGGTTACATGATATAGACAATGCCTACCTTGGGAGAATATTCATCTAGCCAGGGCTTGCCTGCACCAAAAATCATTTTTTCAACACACGGTCATCCAATTGGTCTGATCACTAACGAACTTCGCTGACATTGAATATGCCCCAATCTTAAACCGTTTATTCTATTAAGTCATATATCTCTATGATAATTATATTGCTTTTTATCAAACAAAAAATGTTTCAATCACCAATGAATCAATCATGTGCTATCCATATAATAATATCTATTCACTTTTATCATGTTCCTTGCCTGGGGAGATAGTTCATTCGTTTGTTACTTTCCTTGATCTCAGAATAAATTTCCCCGTAGAAACATGTCTGAGTTGGGTTCTTCAGCTTGAATATTTTGATTTCTCTTGAATGCTGTGGCTCACAACTGCTGTGGGCAAATTTATTTCCTATCGATCCTTGGAAATCTAATTATTCCAATTATCCATTACGATTTATAGGAATAACTTTTTCTTTCTTTCTTTTATTTTCAAGAAACCAACTTTCTATCTTCATTTGTGGCGTTAGACTTATACAGAAGCAGATGGCCGAAAGGGGGGTGGAATTGATGGACTGAGTTCAAATCTGACTGAGAATTTTCTTTAATGATTCCCACCCGACAAAACGTAACTTATTCATTGATTTTTTTCCTAATTTTCTTTCCTGAATTCTGAAGGCTGATTGTTCGTTTATGTAATGCTTTGATTTAAATGTTTGACATTTTTCAATGATTTTCTTATTCTCAAATTTATCTTGTCCCCTTGTTGTCAAGACGTTGGCGTAGATTTGCTATAGTAATAGACTTGTTCAAATATCATATTCACTTGATGGTTGTTCACAGTTCAAGACATTTCTTCTAAAAAGATTGCCCAGAGCGGATTCGTTTTCGATTGCTGTTATTGTTGATTTAGTCTTTGTCTGCAGAGTTCGTCAGAAAACAATTATCCGACCAATTCAAACTAAATATCAACTCAAATACACCTTACTCACTGACACCCTTTCATACATGAACATACCGAGAGGGAGAGGTTGTTCAGAGTGAGAGACTACAATACATACGTACATATATATATATATATATATATATATATATATATATATATATATATATATATATATATGTGTGTGTCTTTTCATTTGTCATGTTAACCTTTTGCCCGTTAAGTAGACATCAGGAAACAGTCGGTCACGACTCAAAATTATTAATGGTCGGTGCCATAAAACGCTTTTGATTCATTTTTCCATCATTCTAAAGAAAATCTCAAAACTTTCATTTTTATACAATCGTTCGTGTCAGAATATATTGAATAGGATACTATGATATATGAATTCTTTATTGCTTTTTGAACTGAATCACCCTGAAATATTTTCATACTTATTTTTCGTTCAAATAAAGAGCATTTCTACTGACTTCCTCTCCTTATATAACCCATTTGATTACACATTAGTTATAAAGATGCACTTGTTGAGTAAAGTCCATTCAGTGCATTTTGCCTCGGAACCAATTATTTGTTTATAACATCGAAAATGATATTCTAAGTAACTGTGTTCTTTAGAAAACCGATGTTTTGTGAGAGAAATGGTATGGGCCAGTGTAACAGCGTATGGCCTATCAACCAGCCATATAAATATAGTGGCAAACTTACTGCTCCTCTTACCATAGAGCAAAGACATTACTGTCACGTTGAAAGGAACGTATTGACTGACGATAAACAAGGTAAAGATATGATTTGAAAACAGTTATTTAGGCCTTTGCATTACCACTTGCTGTTTAGCTGAATGGTATGAACATTGCAACGTTGAAGTGACTACCCTATGGGTTTCAAGTTTGATTCCTATTGTTTCCCCGTTTTTAAACTCCTAATTCTATTCCTGTTGCCTGGAGTGAATCATACATTAATCATATGATGACGAGATATCATTTCAAATACGTTCTACATAATATAACGCAATTCATCATCATTGACAATTATGCTATTTCTCAATTTCTTGTGTTGAAAGGAGGGAATTGACAATATCTGACGAGATGAGAATTTTGTGTGAAGACAATTACTCAGGCCGTTGCAATACCAGCGTCTGTTTAGCTCAATGGTTAGATCAGCGCTAACGTCGAAGCAGTTACCTTATCGATCGCAGTTTTGAGTTTTGCAGCAGCCCTATATTCTTTAATTGTTTATTCTATTTCTGCTGTATGGGCAAAATGATATATTAACAGTGTAACAACAGGAGGTCATCTCAAATTAGACTTTTTGTGATATACAATGCAATTTATAATCACACTCACACACACACTTATATTTATATGTGTATGTGATAAATGGAAAAAGATATTGATGTAAAGATGATTTACGCATTTATAAAACTTTCAATCAGAGACGGCTTTGCTCGTGTGATATACTGATAAACATACCAGCCAACAGTTTTTGATTAGTTTTCCATTTTTCCAAATCTCAAATCTCTAGTATTTACACAATTTGTCTCATCAGGAAATATCTAAATGGATTCCTTGATAAACAACTTTGTTGTTCTTTTTATTTCAATCACAACTCTGCATTCACTGTTTCTCAGATCACTGAAAATTTGAATTAATGTTCCTGTTATGATAACTGTTGTAATTATATAACTAAACTTCCATACATTACAGCATCAATCGGGTGATGTACATATAAATATAAAAGGAAATGGTTATCATTTGTTCATGTTTTCATCCTTCAAAAGAAAATCTCTCAAGAAAAGTCTCTCATCTTTTCACAATTTGTCTTGTCAGGAAATAATGAATTGGATTCTATGATATACAAGTCTTTTACTGCTGTTTGATTTGACTTGCTATTCCAAGCTTACTTACTGTTTTCCTTTGTTTAATGCTGAAATTCATACTAAGGATATTGATTAGTTGAGGTAAAAAAACTTCTGATTAAAATTTTTGGTACCAAACTCTCACTCCCTTCCCCAAATATTGACAGTATATTTGTCATCTTTACTTATATACTCGTAGTTATCTTTAAGCAAATCTATTATTCATTGTTATTACGTCTTAAACCCATTTTATTTCTGATCCTCGGTCTCGACCTGTTACAATAGAGTAACGTTCTTGGTCGGGTTTTGATTAAAGCAACCAAAAAATTGTAATGCAGGTAAAAAGTTGCTAGAGGTAATTACTGATTGGCAAACAATACTTCGTCGAATGGGGTGTTAGGTGACCAGACGGATAAAGACGCAGAAAATAGGATCGGACAGCCGAACTCAAACTCAGGCTGTGTCGGTTGGTGCACACTTCACACATATGACCTTGGCCTTGGGAAAGGCATGTGCCAAATTTTTCCAACCACCAATACGTCATCGTTTGCTTTGTAAACACATCATCCCCAACTTCATGGCTATGTAGCTGGGTAGCGTAGTTTAATGTCTTTTGACTGGACCGGTGAGTCTAAAATGGAATATGGTTGAGTGTCAATGTAATATAAAGGATATCAAGAGAGGAAAAACTGAAATAATACAACGTACGTCTCTACCTCCCTGAAAAACCTCGAATATAATTGCCAGAAAAAATGTTTCATCTAGTAATGAAATGAATTATAAGATTAAATTATGAATATCAATGAATATTTCAAATATTTATGAAAAATACAAAATCTTTTCAATCACTCAATTTCAGATTTAAAAGGGAAGATTTTATCAATGACAGGTGCACAACCAAAAATAGTTTTCTTCGCTCTTCTCTTTGTAATCAACTTGAGTTTTGCATCTCCATAATTAGATGAACGGAAACCTTTAAAGACAAAATGACAAAAGACAAAAGTTACACAGAATTACCGAAGGCAAACAGGTTATGAAGTGTTAATTTATATTTTTCAAAGAAGTTGGATTGATTTCTATTCTGATGAGTTCAGTATCATGGGAATTCATAAACTTTGCAATATTCTTGGTAAATACACCGGGCGTTATTCTGACAACCTCAGAAATATATCGTCATCATCAGCCTTTTAGCGTCTGTTGTTGAACATAGACTTTCACTAAGATTAGTCAGACCTCTATTATGGTTATCATAATAGTACTCACTGAATTCATGTAACACGTCATGCCATCTGACTTTCTCTTGGCTGCAATCTTGCATATGATCTCTGGGGATCCATGTTGTGAGTCTTGATATCAAACAGTTCTCTAACATTTTGGGGACATATTCATCCATTGCCATTCAAGGTTCTCAATATTTCCGTCTATTCTCTTATATAGTGTGATGTCTTATGATCCCTCCAGGTTAATTTAGCATGATCATCTCAGATGCATGTTGCATGGTTCTCACTCTATGGGTAAATATTTCGGTTGGGTTCTACATTTCAGCTCCATGAGGATGATGCCTCGGTTGTATAACCTTTTTTTTAGAATTTGTTGCACTTCTATCAAAAGCCAAGCAAACGTACCTTTACAAAGAGTGTGCCATTAAATGCGGCCGTTAGGATGAGTATGACATTAAATACTGTCGTGAGCAAAGTATTCATTAGCAATCTGATGAGTTTGGAATCACAGGGTTTCGTGATATTTCCATTATAATACAGATTACCATCGTTATTCCAGAAACCTAGCAAAATAAAATTACGTTGCCAGTCCAATCGAATCATTCAGCTTGTTCAAGTGTGATAAACTAATTTGCATTTCGTCGTGACACAACTCCCAGTAAAACAGCAATAGTTTCCTTTTAGCGAATTGACGTTATAATGGGTTGACTTTATACGTAATGCTTCGATAATGAGTAACAAAAAAAAGGTTCAGATTTTATATAACATTATTCATATCACCCATTCACTGACCGATGCCTCATATTTGAGTTACTCTATAAAAGATCCAATGTCATATCCAGGAATACATTTTCACTCATACCTCATTGCATTTCCTCAATAATTTCAAACTTATTTATAATGTATAATGTTATTCTCTTTATTTTCATGCAAGATTTTTAGGTTTCTTCAGGCATCATTATTTAAAGAGTTTAATTATCATGGTTATTGGAATGAATTCATGAAAACTGATGATGCAAGCTAATTTGCAACAATTTTCTTTTGATAATATAAAGACACGTGTACTGTTTGTGTGATCGAATGCTGCTTTTAGAATGAGTTTGCCATTAGTTAGTGCTGTTAGTACGCTTGTGCTATTTAATGGTACCGTTAAACAAGTAGACGATGTCTTTCCGATCAGTTTACATTGTATTAAATCAGTTCCATTATGTAATAGATTCATCAGCATCTTTTACGATGTAAGCCATTAAATTTCAAAACTGTCATATGTGTTTTTACAACCAATTGCAAATTGTTTCCAGTATTTAGATCGCTTACCTTTTCTATATTTGCAAGCAGAAACAAATCCATTGATTTATGTGTGTCTATCTTTCTACACAATATCTCACAATATTCTTTGAAAATTCAATCAAATTCTACGGACTGGTGGGATATAAAATAGGAAAGAGGTAATTCATTTTAAGGGTGAACAAAAGTATATGCTTTAGAATGAAATATATTTCTATTATAATTCTGCAGTACAGAGAGTTGGGAACCATCACTTGATACTACGATAAATAAGAAAGAGGATAAACTCGTTATTAGATTATTGTGAATTTAAGATTCATTTCCTTATCTTTCATCCAGTTTATAGCATTTCAATGAGTTTCGTACATCATGATTTTTTTTTAAATCCTTCTTTTATCTTTTGGAAATACTTACATCTTGCCATTTCTGAAACAGAATTTTTAGGGAGAAAAACATTCCACGTTGAACATTTCTCCATGTAAAAATCAGATTGTTTTAGTAATGTTGACTATCTACTTAACAAAGTTTGATGAGGTATGCACACACACACACACACACACACACACACACACACATATGTATATGCATATATATATACATATATATATACATATATATATATATATATATATATATATATATATATATATAATCGTATCTGTGTGTCAACACAATATCTGTAAAAGTTTAGAGAGGGATGTCATTGAAAACTCGTCAAGAGTTTGGCTAAAGGCTAAGGGCAAAAAATTTGGACCAGATGAAGATATTCTGATCGATAGCCTTTATATCATTCCACAGGATTGAACATGTTCAAAACGAACACTCAATACAACGTTGTTTTTTTTCAAAATAATTGAAGCATACAGTTACTGAAAGATATTACATAGGAAGATGGAAATATTTTGAGAAAACGTTATATATTTTTTTTGCTGTCAAAACTCTTTCACGTCTTTTCATTAGCATTTCAGATTGTATTCAGTCTAGTCAGCAACCTTCAAAATGTTGTTAATTGATTAAAATCCGTTTTGCCTTTTCTGGAGCTGTCGACGCTACATTCCAGTTGATATAGCACTTGACCCTTATAACATGTAAAATTTGAAAAAGAAAGTTTATCAAGTTGTTTTGTGTGGAGAGGAAATAGTTAGCCTGGTTACTTAGATTACACACTGAGCAGGAACAGAGGAAAGGATCAAGGAAATGATGGTATCAGGAACATTAAAAGGAGGTTTGGAACGGTTCGATTTCGTGGACAACTGTATAAACATTTTGGCTATCACAAATCATGTGTGTTTCTCTCTACATCTCTCTGCTTCAGTTACTACGTTTTCAGAGTATTGTACGAAAATGAATATTTTTTATTATTCAGTGTCAGACGAGTATCAACATTTTCAACCGGACACTGTTAATGGCGTCACTTCATGAATAGTTCAGGTGCAATTATTTTGTGCTTGATACAATGACTGCCTATCTATTGCTGTGTAGGCTATGAATTCTTTTTTACACACAGAATATATATATATATATATATATATATATATATATATATATATATATATATGTGTGTGTGTGTGTGTGTGCGTGTGTGTGTGTGTGTCTGCGTGCCTGTGTGCCTGTGTGTCTATGTGTCTGTGTGTCTGTGTCCGTGTCTGTGTATGAAAGAAAGAGAGAGATGGTGTATATGTATATATATATTTATTCATACACGTATATATAATAAGGTAAGAAAAGGCATAAATTATGTAGATAGATATACCCAAGGAAAGATGGATAGATATGCTGCACGCATCTCATTCGAGTGTAGGCAAATTGGATTTGTGAACGAATCTTGTTAAACTGAATAATTAGATTGA
Organism: Thysanoteuthis rhombus; assembly: GCA_963457665.1. Taxonomy (NCBI): domain Eukaryota; kingdom Metazoa; phylum Mollusca; class Cephalopoda; order Oegopsida; family Thysanoteuthidae; genus Thysanoteuthis; species Thysanoteuthis major. The sequence goes on from OY735240.1 coordinate 3,633,378, forward strand.
CAAAACAATTGTGTGCGTCAATACACCGATTGACATAGGGAATAGAGAGAGAGAAAAATGAAAAAGCCAAAATGCTTATATCCTCAATTTCAATAACGTGTTTGATGCTAAATAGGAAATGTTATTCAATCAAAAAGTACACAATATTTTCAATTTCTCTGCGTGAATATATTGTTCCCTGCAGTGAATAACTACTTAAAATACGTTTCACCAAAGGAGCAGAATGACTTGATTTCCATTCATGAATTGGCATATGAATGTTTTGAGCTTGTATATTCGCTGATATTCACAAACGCACGCACAAACCAACACACACACACACACACACACACATATATATATAAATATATATATATATATATATATATATACGTATATGTATGTCTGTCTATCTATCTATCTATCTATCTATCTATATGTGTGTGTGTGTGTGTGTGTGCTTGTTTTGTGTGTGTGTGTTTTGTGTGTGTGTGTGTATTCTCAAATGTTGGTTTTTCTTTTCTCTGATATTTCGGTTTATTGAAAAATGGAGAAAAATTATTTGATAATATATTCTGTGTGCGTGAAGTGAAATAACCAAACCTTAGTGAATTTATACATATTTTTAGATTGAGCAGTTTCCAACACTGACTCAGAATTATTATGCTGAGGTGTTTGTCATAAATTTGCAAGAAAGCCATCTATTACTAAGCATTGCTAAGTATTACTAGGCAGAATCAACACCTTGCTAGAAATATTGTCGTGATCATAAAAACCTTGATTCTATCGTTTGAATATTGGTGTTATTAGTGAGAAAAATTTAAGGTAAAAACGACTGGCAGCAATTCAGAGGAGCGGAGATGTACATGAAAATATACAGCGTAAATATCCTGACGATATAGACAAAATGTTTTCAGTGCCAATTAGCATAGAAAATGATTTCTGATGTTTTGACGTGCGAAAACATTATGTTTTAAATATCAACTACCCAATGTGAAAGTCTAGTCAGTTTAGACATCTCCTGTGATGTTCCTGGGATCCTTAGGTGATTTGGGTCTCCCAACTTCAGACATCATCCCCCAGGTGACCCCACTGCCATTAGAATGACCCCATTGTGTGTCTACAGGGCTAGGTACATTCTCCCTATGTCTTTCCTCATATTTTTTTTTTTTTTTGCCACACCCAGGTTGGAGATCACTCTGTTGTGTCAGCAATATAGTGATTGGCTCTCCTTTTTGTTCTACCCCAATTGTTTGCTTGTATAAGTCTCTAACACAAGGACGAACCACAAATCCCCTGCACCCATATAGATCTCAATCAAGCCAGCCCAACTAGATTCAAATATCTCTTTCTGTAGAATGAAATTAATTATGAATACGTTTCTAGTCAACATTTCGAAAAATAGATATTTTTTCTTATAATATCCCACCTAAATCGAACGATGATTCCGTAACTATCTGACCAAAAAGAATGCATAATTGTCACATTTGTCTATACCAGGTCCATGTAAATATGATGTTGTATTTCTTTTAGAATATTGTCTGTGAAATGTGATTTAAAATTTAAACGGTTAAAAGAATTAAGTGGAATTATTGGTCATATGGCTCATATTTTTTTCATTTAATCAATTTTGAATTTATCAAAATCATCAGTCAGAAAAGAAACCTTAAGTATGTACTGTTCTTTCTCAAGAATTTAAGATGAATCGATTATGTTTGGAAGCAAGATAACTAACATTATTCTGACAACTAACCAAAAAACCGTCATAGTTTGTACGACCAATTAACTAAAAGAAAAGTATACTTCTAATGACTAAGTAACTAAACAGCATAATTTAGACGACTATTCGACCAACTAAGAATCTAACATTATTCAGAGGACCAACTGAACCCAACATGATGTACGCCACCAACCGAATCAAGATACAAATCTTAGTCAGAGACTCTACTAACAAACCAACCATCAAACCAAGATACCAAGCAAATCACAACTAGCAATCATAATCCAGACGAATGATCAACTTACCAGAAAAGTTATATAATCTAGACGACTGATCAAACTACCAAACGAGAAACTATCATAATCAGGACGACAAACCAACATACCAAGAAACAAACATAGTTCAGGTGATCAACCAAATTACTCATCAAGGAACCTACATAATCTAGACAACCAATCAACATAATTCAGACAAAAAAACATATTAACCATTTAAATCAGACGACCCACCATCCAACCAAACAATCAAAAAGCTTCACTCAATTAACAAATCAACCAATCAAGTGTCCAAGAATTCAAACTAACTCAGACGATCCATCATTCAACAACAAAGAAACCAACAAAAATCAGACATCTAACCAACCAAGAACCAAGGACTCTAACATGATTCAGAAGACCAACCAATCAAATGCAAAATAAGATTGAAGCATATTAGTGAGCATGTTTAAAAATCAAACCAGAATTTCTTTTTTAAATAGTGCAAGACAATTTGTGAGAAAAAAAAGGTATGCAAATGAAAACAAAATATGGCGAGAGAAAAAGGAAGTAGCAACCAGAAATTTAGTTAGAATAGAAATTTGTCTCCTGATTGACTCTATGGATCTATTCTAGTAACTCCCGACTAGAAGTTCGGATGCTTAATCTTTCTGAGAATTTCTTGTCATGACTGAATTTCACTGATTTTTGTGCGATTTCGGAGAGGCTGTCCCCCATTTTTCCCTGACTGGTATGCCTATGTTAAAGTACCAATAACAAACACCCATCATTTTAAAGTGTTTTTCTTTTTCTGTGATCAGTTGAAGTATATATTTTCATGTGGATACATAGATGATATGGCTTTGATTATTCAGGTCTAAATTATTCATCGTTTCCTCTGTTCTCGTAACGTGGGTTATTTGAAAACAATAAGCGTTTCTTTCCTATATAATGATCGAGTTTCCATAGTCTTTTACCTTGCTTTCATTTATCGAATTATCAATTCTCTCCAGAATTTAAAAATAGTCAAAGCAGAACAATGTTTGAACTCCAATTTAAATCTTTTTTAAAAAAAACTTTGACTGTCAAATGATACGAAACTTAAATCATTTACGACGGAAAATAACAAAGGACACTCTAAAAATTTATTTTAAAATATTTTAAAATATATTTCATTCCTATAACTTCAAAGATATAGCATTAGCTTCATGCTACAGCTAATTCAATTTTCGGTGGACATCAAATTATGATTTTTACTTTCATCTCGAGATGTATTATCAAAATAACAGAGGCTTAACGACAATTGAATTTACGACTTTCTGGACTAGATAATCATAAATTATGGGTCTTTCGCAACAGTGGTGCCAATACCGTTGCTTGTCATGTCAATGTTAATAAACAAACCCAAAAAACCCAAATACTACATTGTTTATATACAGATGATCAACTCAGATATCTTTCATTATTTGATATTTATTTAGACTTTCATTAGATAAAAATGTAAATATTTCACATCAAAAAACGTTTTAGCAAACAAAAGACACTTGGGAGGATGTTGTTTTTTTTGATAATTTGAAATATATCTTATTTCAATGATCATGAATTATTACTGCAGTACAATGAGGCTGAGAAAAAAATCAATCTTTTGTGACTATGGAGTCCGCAGATTTAAACTTTGTTGTTTGATTTTGATTTTGATAGGCTTAACAACTGTTGAATGTATGAACCACACTGAAATAAAAGTTAATCGTGTGATAGAGACCAAATCACTGAAGCTTTTCATTGTGTCAATAATCAAACCGACCAGCTGTCCTTTGTTTATATACTAATGACCAATGAGTGTTTGGCTATCCGGAAATAATCTTTACTCACATTAGATACGAAACGTAAATCCTTTATGACGAAAAATTGAGAGCGATAATAATGCATACTTATAAAATATTTAATTCCAGATGATATCCTCGAATCAATTTCATTTTAACGAGCTCACATCGAAATGTATCCCAAAAGTTCTAAGCTAACACTAATGGAAAACCAAACTAAACAAGTCAGCGTTGTGAAGCAAAATTGAATTAAACTAATGAACAACGTTCTTGACATTACTGAAGAGAAAAGTTTGAATTAAAACAAAGTAAGTAATTGGATATAACTTTGGAGTCACTCGCTTAAAATGACGTTCAGGTGTGGAAGTATCCAGCTTTGTTTTTATCATCACGATCACTGATTCTGCAGACTTGATGCAACTCAGCAACAAATCAAAATTACATCCTATGTATACTCGATCAGACACTCAGTCACTGTTCTTTTCACTGAGCAGTGAGACGCTATTTGTTGAGCCTGTGTACTGATCAGTGTTCACATCATCAATCATGAAATAAATAGATTAATCATGTCTCTGATGGGGTAGTTCTGGCAAGAAATCATATCACTCAAGTTTATCAGCCCTCCACTATCTGGATTTGACTCCCAATGTTTTGTCAGGAGTGAAAAGAACTAAGTGATCCACTGCATCCTAATGACACTTAAATAAGAAAAATCTACACTCTGTGACTTCAATCTATGCTCCAAAACCATTTCAGACGATTGGTGAGAGTATTACATACTATCATATTTACCAAAATTTCTTTGTTATTTCTTTCAATTTCAAACGAATCCGGTTCTAAAAAAAAATGCAACAAAAGGTTTTCTGAAACAAAAGAAATCAAAATATCTTCCTCAACTCAGTTATAGACAGAATTTATTTCAACTGGAAATCAATTCAAATGATTTTCTTCTCTGTTTTATCGACTATTGTTCCATACTATGATGTAAATCAAGTAAAATTTCAAAATGGATAAAAGTAGCAGTCGATTTGGATGAGAAACATTTTAAATAACCGTCAGTTTTCATAATTAGTAGGCACAACACAACTATCTTGAATTTTCTTAGCTCGAGGCCATTGACTTCCATGATATCATCGGTTATATTTATAGGATAAATGCGAAAAAACATTCCAATCATTATAGAGCTTACACACATGGCACTTTATAGAGGTTTGAGGGAATGGATAATAATTAAGGTTGTATTCTAGAGTTCTTGCATTTGATCATAAGTAAAGTTATTGTTATAGATGATCACAGATTTTGCCACAACTTTTCTTTTGTTCAGTTCAAGTCATGTTTGCCAGTGACCACACACTAAGTTTCATATCCTAACTGAAACTAAAATTAACGTCCATGTGGATTGGTCAAAGTAGCTTTACTTTGGACCGTGCAATAGTAAAATTTAGGAATTCAACCACATTCGTCAATATGAATGTCAATATTGCATCGATGGATCTTTGCAAAAAGATTTTGATCATACAAGGGCAAGTGAACACTTTTTGTTGATTTACAGTCTTTAGTTTGGTGTGATAAACCCTTTACTTTGCTGAGTTAAAAAAAAATTAGGAGTTACTATTTTTGATAGGGAGTAACCCTAACACATCGTACAGAAATGTACACTAGTTGAAAATACAACATTCAAAGCTTAAATAAACATTGCCAATTTTAGATGGAGACATTTGAAAGTGTTCAAAATTACGTTACTGAAATCGAACCCAAACATTTTTAGAGCAAACAAACTATTCTACCACAGATTATCATTCATATCAGTCATTTCAACATTCATGGATTTCCCCAATCAGGAATATATTGAATGAATCTTTCAGATTTTGACTGGGAGTTATTGACGATCTGTTACTAAAGTAAAATTAATCATTTGAGAAGCTGAGAGAATATTTGATTGTCTAGAAAATTTCTTTCGAACTTACCTTGTTTAGTCGATGTGACAATTTCAAAACGAAGAAACTCAATCGTACATAAATTGATGTGAGAAAAAACAAACTGACTGGGATTGATAGATAGAGGGATGTGGAACAAGCATCAAAGGAAAAGAAATATCTTTCCTATTTCTATGCAATTGTTTATTGGTACTAACGGTGCGTTTTTGAAAGTCCCCTGAATATGATTGAAGAAAGGTGACTTGCATAAGGAAACATAAAACATTTCATTCTCCTTTTTGACCTGACTTAGTCAAAATGCCAAAAAATCCTTTAATACGATGTTGATTTTAGTGCCTTGCTCAAAATATCTCTGTGATGCATATCTGCAGTATATTGTCTGATCTCCAGTGGTGAAGTTTCTCAGATAGATGCGAGAATCCTACACTTCATCCACGTATGGAAAAAAGAGATTAATCACCAAACATCCAAGAAAATTGAGAAATAAAATATTAATAATGATGACGAATAATATACGATAAGAGAGAGGAGGATGGGCACAGAGATGTTTATATGATCTGATGTCAAACAATAAAGATAAGTCGGCTGTCCCACGTATGCGATGTGCGTTCTAAAATTGATTGAATTTTAGCACGTTTAGCCCCATTGAACTCTCTCCTTGTTGATACGATTCCCGGTTGTATAAGTGTCCATCATTCCGAATATTGACCCATTTTTGCGACTTCTCAAGATCATATCGCCGCACTCAGTTTCTTATCAAAAGTCTTTTTGATTAGGATGGAACCATCGTTGTAGTTTCTCATTATCCCTATAAGAAAAAAAATTAACACCTCCTATAAAAAACTCTACCGCAGTGAACCCTTTGGTTCAAATAAAGATTCGTTGCCGGGATATAGCAGCGTAGTTGTAAGAAGAGAAAGACTCTTCATGTTAATGTGTGTTTGTTTCTGAGTGTTTGTGTGATAACTCTCATTTCATGTGTACGCCCACCGAATACAAGAAGTCTTCTCTGTCTCTGGTCAACCACTTTCAGATAGCTCTCTGCTCTATTTATGCATTCGTACTGACCACACAAATTGTTTGTTACCATGAACAGATCATTAAAATGATACGTTTCACTTGTCAATATGATGGCTCAATGCTGTCCTACATTCCTCTGTAGTTTTAAATGTGGCATTTGATATTTTTATCGTCTGAACACATATTGCTGATTGGAAAAATAAAGTCATAAGTAAATATAAACTGATTTACTATTTGTTAGCAAAACAGCCTCGTTTTAACGTGTCTTGAAACTACCGTCTGTATTTTGGTTTTAGCTCGACAAAAATAATTGTTGTCTTTTCCACTTTCCATGTATGATTAGGTGAAAATATTGTGATGATATAATAAAGTTTATTGCTGTGTCAAGAACACTGCATGAGGGCATGGGTTCTGTTTGAAAGGAAAGACAAATAAAAAACAAACATATATACATATATTTGGAATGTTTTGTCGAATTTTTGAAATATCAGGAATGGATGAAAACGTCTTTTGCTTCTTGGAAGTGGGAAAAGAAAGATAAATGCAAAAACATCAGAGAAAATCAAAAGTTGAAACACTATTAATGAAAAAAAAATTGCATTCAATATGAAAGGATTGAATGGGAAAAAATGAAAGAGGAGGGAAATGTCAGGTAATATAGACTACGTTGTTGCCGTCCTGCTGTACGCATATCTGCACAACAAATGAATGGGATTTTTAGAACATTGAAAAACACAAACATAGCACACATACACACACACACACATACACACATGCACACACACACACATAAAAAAATACATAAGTATATACATACATATATATATATATATATATATTCACATATATATATATATATATGTATATTTATATATATATATATATATATATATATATATATATATATATATATATATATATATATATATATATATATATATATATATATATATATATATATATATATATATATATATTCAACGTATAACTTCTATCGTAAATTGTATTGTTACTGCAAACAAACTCACACTTAGGAACAAAGCAATATTTCTCTTCAGGACGGTGATTATATATATATATATATATATATATATATATATATATATATATATATATATATATATATATATATGTATATTCATCGTCTGGAAAAGAAATATTACCTTTATCCAATGTGTGTGTCTGTTAGCAGTGATCGTACGCTTGGTAAAAAGAAAATGACGGATTGGTTCATCGACCTCTCAGTTCCATCCCTTTTCCTTCGCCTAATTTGGTCAAATTCCCGGAAGAACTTTCGAATACAATGTGGATTCCAGTCTACAGGGCCGAGTGCATGACTGTTGATGTGTTTGGATTTAACTTGTAAATCCATCTTCACGCTTTTCTGCCGAGCATCAGTTTTGATTTATCTGAAATAGACGCGAGTATCCTCAAAGTTGGAAGTACATGATCAATCTGCGAATTCAAAGAAAATCAAAATTTAGAATATTGTTGAAAATAGAACAGAATCATATAAAATGACAGGGAAATGGAAAATGTTGTGATTTTCCCTATCAGGTAAGAGGGATAAGTTTACAATATATTCAGAGTTCCAAATGATTGTTGTCGTTGAATACTACTCGTGCAAGGAACTTATCATAAGAAAAATATATGGATAGAATATTTTCTTTCAAACTGAAGATGTATCGAATTTTCCTGGTCCCTACGTATTATAATACATGGAAAAAAATTGGTGGACCTAACAGGTTAGTGAACTCAAAAATTTTTTTTACATCAAATTGACCTTCAAAATGCGTTTAAAAAATGACAAAAAGCACTAAAATGCGCTAAAAAACCTGTTAACATTTTTATTTATTTTTAAACTGGCTATACTTGCAAAAAAATAATGTTGGAATTTGACTGAAGTAGCTCTAAATGTCGAACCATCACGTTGAGAATTTTCCGAATTATTTAAAGAATATCTTTTGACGTATTTTTGCATGAATTCGTGAACTTTTTTTAATGTAAAAATCGCTTTGTTTCACATATTTGCATCAGCCATTCTGTACTGATCAGTATGTTCAAGAAGTCAGGGGCAACAAAGCTCTAATATTGAGAGGCATAGGGGTGGGAAAGTTGAGAACCAATGAACTAGAATGTTTGACCCTGTGTGTTACAAAGTGAGTTATATACACAGGACGTCAGCCACTCTTTGTTTTTTTTGTGTAAAGGCAATCCTTCACGTAGGTAATTATCCATCTCCCCACTGCTGGAGACATCACCAATGAGTTTTGTTGACTCAACAACGCGTTTTTTTCTGGTCAATTTTCTGCTGACAAGCATTCGCCATATATTAAAAAATTCAGTGGAATTCATTTTAAAATATTTCATTATTGTTTGCAAGACAACAGAATTTGTAAATTCCCCTGAAATATCGATTTTTCGCCCTCAGTGAGCAATACTTTTTTTAATTAATTTTCTTTGTATATTTGGCACTTGTAGCTGGCTTCATAGAAAAGTGAAATAAACACAGACGCCTTTTGTTGAGGCGTTTATTCAAAGTCGACAAAAAACTCTAATCATTTGTAGACATTCAAACTTGTTATACGTTTGCCAGGATTTACGACGAGATATGGATGAAACCTAATTAAATCTGCAGTTTTATATTGAAACACTTTATCTTGTTATACGACATTATGATACCAAATGCAAAAAAAAAACGTAACCTGAGTGCAATTCCTCACAATTTAATACGATTCTATTTAAGATTTTTCAATCATTTGTTTGCTAAATAACAAAGGTTGTGATTTGTCTTTTTACGGACTCCAGTGAAATAAAGTTATATGAAGAGAGTAGATGCCTCCATCATTCATAAATAAACTAAAAACTGAATGAAAACAGTCCGTATACTGAATCAATACATGGGAGGTATTTATTTTTTTCAAATATATTCAACTGTCATCATCTTATCATTATATGAAAAACATTCCACTATCAAAGACATTTCTGTTTTTCTCCTAAATTGATAATGTGTTTTTTTTTCTAGTTAGTGGCTCATATAATGTTATTATGATTAATAACAAACTTTTGGGGAGTTTATGTGTACGAAGATGAAAAAATATTTAAAAATGTTCGATCCAAAAGGAAATCCTGGATCTACTGGGAAAGTTAATCACATATTCTTCCTTGGTCCACTCTATCACAAAATGTCAGTGAAATTCATGGAGAAGGGACACAGTCCCAGAAAATTTCTAAAAGAAATCTGGGATATATCATGTGGACAAACTGCAGTGAATAGACGGATATATGTTGAAAAAATTCCAACAATGTTTGTCATCGGAAATCCCTTAATCAAAACCCCAAAGTTAGATCTAATCCCCCCGTAGGCAACTTTTGGTCGACGTCAATTCAAACAAAGTTTGTCAAAAATAAGATTTCTAAAATCTAATCATTCAGAGAAATCCACGTTAACGATAGATTTGCTTGGATTTATGGAATACAAAAAAATATTCCTGATTTGATTCGCATGCATATATTCTGACTCTACATTGACCAAATAACTTTATATATCTGTCGCTCTGTCTGTTTATCTGTCCGTCTGTCCATCTGTCTGTCTCTGTCTCTGTCTGTCTGTCTGTCTGTCTGTCTGTCTCTCTCTCTCTCTCTCTCTCTCTCTCTATATATATATATATATATATATATATATATATATATAGACACGCACACATATATTCCTTCATCGGAATGTCATCGAAATCCATCGATAACATCTAAGGTTATTGGATTGAGAAAAAATGAGCAAATACATTCATATCTGGAAATCACTTGAGAAAAAATTTAAGATTGAAAATCCTTTACTCCAAGGGGAATTCTTTCATTCCTCTCCATGATATTCTTTTTTTCTAAAATATGGATCTGTGGGAAAGTGTAGGAACAAACAGACAGATCTTGATATATATATATATATATATATATATATATATATATATATATATATATATATATATATATATATATATATATATAAATATATATATATATATATATATATATATATATATATATATATATATATATATATATATATATATATAAACTCCTAATGCAGTTTTTCTCATTTCCACTCGTTCTCATTATACAAATGTTATACATGCTGTATGTAATGATATTGCAGAATGATAATGCTCTTCCATTGGGATAGTGCATTCTGGTGGTTGGGGAATTGAATCTAAAATCAATATATCGTTTAAATTCAGCCTTAGTGACCGTCCAGTTTCCTAGCACGGGCGTAGGATAACGTCCTCTGGGTCTAAAACGAAGTTTAAAGTCCTACATCGTGGTACTGGACGGGATAATGGATTGTCTATAGCCACACTGAAGAGTTGTATTACAACGAAACTGCTGTCTGTGGATGACACGATATATATATATATATATATATATATGTGTGTGTGTGTGTGTGTGTGTGTGTATGTGTGTGTGTGTGTGTGTGTGTGTGTGTTTGTATATGTGTGTGTGTGCATGTGTGTGTTTGTGTATGCGTGCAAGTTAAAGTACGCTTGGAATACTCATCATGATATGCTTCTCTACCTCGATCTTTTTCAATTAAAATTGTTATAGGAACTCTCTGTCAAGGAAATAGATAATAACATGGACACAGGTTGATATCCCAGAATTGAAGACATATGTATAACAATAATTACTAGTGGATTACTACTTGTGATTGCTCTGTGTTTTGTCGCCCAGTTGATTGATGCTGATGTGAGCAATATCAGAGCTGACTTTGTAAAACATTCATATCTTGAACACTGTCAGATAACAAATGTACATATGTACACGTAGTCACAAATACACACACACACATAAATATATATATATGAGATAATCATCTATAACTTGACTGAAATAAAGGCGTTGTATTACTTTCAAATCTATTTGAATTACTATATCGTTGTTAAACATCATTTGGCCAAGACAAGAAAAATCTTTTTGCCTCCTCTTTTTTCTCTACTTATATCTTTCTGTCTCTGTTTTGCTCTCTTCTTCCTTCTCCTTCTCTCGTTTCCTCCTTCATTTTTTGTTCCCTTTACCGACTATATCTCTGATATCTCTGATATATGGACCATGAATAACCGAGATGAGAACTTTGAATCAAAATACACATTTGTGATTTTTGCATCAATGGTAGCTGTATATCTCAATGGTGAGAGCAACACTACATTGAAACGGCTACACTTTCTTTCGCTGGCTCAAGATATATATATATATATATATATATATATATATATATATATATATATATATATATATATATATATATATTCCACTTGTATCACAAATCTAGACACCACCTACATATTTACATATTCGCCCAGCTTCCAAATGTACCTACATACGTGTTGTAACAAATGTAATTAGGGAACTTGAAACAAGATCCAATTGACATTTTCCTTAAAACTTTGTATTTACTAGTGAATCACACTTCTATATAGTTATGCCCATAGTTGATGTGAC
>OY735240.1:3650603-3660603 GCA_963457665.1 Thysanoteuthis rhombus
CTGCTTATAGTACTATTATATCACTAATATTAGCCATGTGCATGTGAGTCTATATCTGAATGTGTATGTGCGATTGTAATGGCACAAGATTTGAAAAGCCCAGGAGCGGACTTGTAGTGACTGTTATTGGTAATGCCAAGTGTTTTGTTTTGGTTTGGGTTGACATACATGGGGAAGGAGGGGAAGGAGGTAGACATATAAAATATATATATATATATATATATATGTTTGTGTGTGTGTATGTGTGTGTGAGTGTGTGTGTGTCTGTGTGTCTGTGTGTGATACATGAATAGACACTGAATAAAAATAAATGTGTATAGAATATAATATATGCTAATGGACATTTCTGTGCGCGAGAAAATATCCGAATACAATAAACAAAGGAAATGAAAGTATTTGGGAACTTCACCAGGCATATTCATGTGTCTTATCTATTGACATATCTATGGTTTATCAATATCCATGGTCTAAAATAGAAGTACACACTACTTACCACGGCCAATGGGCACCTGTGCGTATTGGTGGGAAATAGATAAATATTTTACGTATTTCAGAGTATATATATAAATAGATTGATGATCATAGATTGGGCTGCTGCATAGATCAAACATTCGACTGACTGATTAACCGATTTAACGTTAGCAGTAGCCAATAATGCAAAGGCATAAAAAACTGTATTCACACCAAATTTCCATTATTGCTTATCCACGGTCTATATCAGCTCTTTCCATCTATTTCATCACAAGAACCGTGACTTTAAAAAAAATATTACGTTATAATTTAATATTATTTATTTCATAATATATATTTCATAATAACAAACACAAGCATACACACACACACACACACACACATATATACTCAAATATATATATATATATATATATATATATATATATATATATATATATATATATATATATATATATATATATATATATGACTCTCTGTGTGTGTATACGTGTGTACAAACGTGTATGCTCTATTGATGAAAAAATCAAACGATATCAAACTAATATGATGTCAAAGAAAATTTATCTTACATTTAATGCCATAACAGCACCATCATCAGTTTCAATGCAGCACTAATATAGTATTACTTGTAAAATAAACAAAACCATACGTGCAACCACTTTCTCTCTTTCACATATCTATAAATGTCAACACCAATATTGATTAAAAAATACATGTAGATACGATGATATGATTAGATATAAATATGGACTTGCCATTATTCTATCTAGGTATATAACGTCTGAACTGATGAACAAAAATTATCATTATAAAACCTTTGGGGATGATTTTAAGATTGAGTGCTGAATGAAGCAAGTTCGGTACTCTCCATCGTCAGTCCTTCTGTGAAACTTTTTTCAATAATTATTCGCTGATTATTCTTCTCTGAGTTTCAGATCATTTCGAGCAGTGGTTGGTAAGAATCTTCAGCTTAAGGTTTGCTTCTCCAATCTGTATATCAACGTCCTTTGATTCTTCGACGCCAGTGTATTTTTAAATTAAATCTGACAATAAGGTGTCACCACTGCATGATTTGAGACCAACATTACCGGTAATAGAAAGTGATCCATTTACAGCACAATGATGCGTAGGAGAATCCGGGAGGACAAGGATATCACAACTGATACGTTTAAGATCATTCCAGATAAATTTGGGTTCATGGTTAATAAAATGTGTTGGGTATTACTATGAATTACTCGATCCAGACGAGACATTGACAGAGTGCAGTACTGGCAGCTGCAAAATATTAATAAATAAGTCATTAACGTTAATAAACTATAGCATAGCATATCATCATTAGAGAATTGTTAAGAAAAAGGTTATCATATCTGTGTTATCAGTTTCAATTATTGAAAATCCATTAATCATGCCTTATTCAATTTTATGCCAGTAAAACTTTAAAAAAATGATTGAGATAGCACATTATCATTCGATTTTATTTCGAACTACATGAAGATACATGCCCTAAAGACGGTTATTCTGAACTGTACAGAGCCTTAAGCTGTGAAACTCTGAGTCAAAAAATGATTTAGTGTTATATACTCGTCAACATCATATAACTGTTATTAACTGCCTGTCTGCATGAATGTAGTTTTAATTACGTATTATGTGTTACATCACAGGAAATACATAATAATACATTACGTATTCTGATTTCCCAGCATATTTAAAGCAGGTTTCTGCCTGTCTTTACAGTCTCTGTACTCGGACTGATTGTTCCATATGATGGGTTCCAATCTTATATAGTTATTAAGTAATAACCTGAACGTTCAAATGATGAATTAATCATTCATAATGTCTCATATTTTCTCAAATACAAATTTGCTTCTTTTCCCCAACCCCTGATGATTCTAGGCTTAAGATATTATCCTCTGCTTATAAAATGAAACTAGTAAAATGGAAAATAATGAGTGATTAGAATATGGAATTGTGTAAAGTGACAAGTAAAGACAAATTGCATTCTTCAGTTCAAGCTGTCCTCCGGATTAGAGAGATGGAGATTCTTATTATGAACGATACTGAAGAAGTCAGATAATGCAATCGGAATCCTATGATCTGTTGACACATTGTATCAAAAGTGTCATATTGTGAAAATCTACATGTTACTCAAATCATATAGGGTAGCTTGAATATAGGTAAGAAAGACATATGAGTGAGGCTTTTTCCAAACCTCTCCAAATGAGCATGTTTGGGTGGTGCTACCCAGGCACTTGTAGAACTGTGAATTCCCTCTTCAAGCATGTACCTGCCAATAGTGAAACGTTATTTTGGACCCGAGTAGCAGGATGTCAGCTTGGGCAAGCAACGTTAATTTGCTTGACAAGCCATAGATGCTGAAACCGATGTAACACAATGACAGAAAAAAACCGATTCTACAGTCTCATTAAAAAGTGCTGTATGATATGGATATACGAAAATGAATAGAATTGATACCGAGTTGACATGATCCAAAAAGGGTTCTTTCCATTGGTCATAAATGACCAGTAACAAAATAAGAACTTATCAAAGTCTTTATCTGTAATTTTGAAAAAAAAAACAGCAGTTTTAACAACTGTATTCTCGGTATTTTTCTTTGACTGGTAACTTTTGCCCACTCTTACTACAAAAATAACTGAATACAATGTGACCAAATGGGTCGCACAATTCATCTTGGCTAATTCAATTATCCCGTTGGATGCAGATCCTGATTATTTCCCTTATTTATTTCTATCTAACATAATGGGCATCACGATAACGTAATTTTCGAACCTGGCAGTCGTTCTTAAACATCATTGGGCAAACGAGAGCCAAAATGCTTGTTTCATTAGCGTGTAGGTGAAGGGATCAAATTGAGTTAATACAACTATTCTCCCTTGATAGGGAATGTCCGGTCACTTATTACCATTGAAATATGAAAAAGAAAGGGAATCAGCAAACATATTGGTTCAGCCTTAAATACTGATTCATTGCCAAGAGAATTGTGTCTTGAATGTTGTCTCAGGAAAATAGAAATGTACTTCATTGTGAAAAAAAAAACTAAAAGGAGAGAAGTAAAAAAGCAATTCTGATTACACTATCGGTCGAAACTGTCACGTAATATAGAAGTTGATAAATGAAAAAAGGGTATGATAATATTATGAATAAATTGCCTCTCTCGCCTTCTACTGGGCGGTGATCATCATCGTACAAGCAAACGTAAATGCTACTGGATACAAACAGTTTCTTTGGGCAAAATGAATATCAAAATTCAGCCGTTACCAGTTGTTAACTTTTGGAGGTGTTGTATTGAGAAACAGTACGTTTCCAACGTTAGATATGCTTTAAATGAGAAATGTTTGTAATATCATTGATATTACATATGTTTGAAAGTGGGGACCAAGGGATCTGGGTGTTTATTCACGTTCCAGAGTGGACTATCACTTGTTTGCAGGAGTACGATGTGAGTCTGGGAGGATGAATAGGGATTGAGCTTGATGCAATTTTTATTGCATTAACTATTCTGAATCATTACAAGTACTCTGATTGATATTTCTGTCATTGAGTAATAATTTCTTTTTTACTTTACCTGAAACCATCAGGAAACAATGCAGACCAATTCGAGAATGGTGCAGCATTTGATGATTATAAATAAACAACTGAGGAGAACAGAATATTCACATCATTCTTGATGAGATTGAAGATCGAGTTGGAAAAAGAGAGAATCAGACAGATTAATCGATGGAAATAAGGATAGGTGAAGTAAGGCTGTTTTGTTCTACAGGATGATATGGAAAAAAACAGTGAATCTTCCATCAGATTATGACCTGATTGGAGTGACCTAATTTGGATATTGTTTTGAAACATATGAAGAGACTATTTCATATATGCACAGATTAAGCCTTACTGACTGTCCAGTTCCGTAGTCCAGAGGTAGGATATCGGCCTCTAAATCCGATGTGAAGGTTTCAATTCTGCCTCACTGTACTGGATGGGATAATGGAAAATCTATAGCCACACTGAAGAGAAGTAATACAGCTGTCTGTGGATGACACAATTATAAATGCTCCTCTATTCAGGGCTGAGCACTCTTTAAGTGAGGTGACTCATCCATTGTAAGCTTATGCAATGCTCTTTCATAGTGGAATGATGGATGAGGAATTTCATTGTAAATGGATATATCAATTAAATTCCGTAATCCAGAGGTAGGATATTGGCTTCCGATATTTGATGTGGAGGTTTCAATTCTGCCACTCTGTACTGGATGGGATAATAATACATATATATGGATGGGATAGTTAGATAATAATAATTATATATATATATAGAGAGAGAGAGAGAGACTGACAGACAGACAGACAGAAAAAGATATACATATATGGAGAGAAAAAGAATGATAAGGGAAAAAGATAGAGAGAGTTAGACGGACAGACTCCTATCGATAATGAAAAAAGAATATATTCCTGTATATATATATATATATATATATTATGATTAAGTGGAAGATCCACTATACAAACTTGGCAGAAGAAAAAATGAATACCGAATCATTTACTCTAGCCTATTTCAGGCTTAACCTTATGTTTCATGCTGTATGAATTATCAAACATCGAATATTGTATATATATATATATATATATATATATATATATATATATATATATATATTCTAACACCATGCTAGAGGTTTGTTCTGAATATCTTACGAAGGAACGTTATTGCTTGTACGTGTAATGATATTTGATTCATTCGAGATGCTTGCAGTCTTATTCATTGATGATTCATCTGAAGCATGACTTTTCAATGTGCAAAATAATTGGATCCGTCAGCATCTACGACTTACAATCAGTTTTAATTGAGTGCGTGCAAAGGGAAGGGCTCATAGGCATGACTTAAATAATGCATAATCACCATTTCAGAGTGTGATACTTTCTCAAGAAGAAGGAAAGAATACAATCGACCAGAGCATCCACCTGTTAAGCAAAAGGAGACTGCTTACAGCTTTGATGTCATTTTCTCAAATTAAAGCTTTTTTTTGTTTCAATTTATGCCCATCAATGAGTTATTTCTGATGAATTATGTATTCTCTAACTAACAGTATGAAAAAAAAGTTCAGAACAAAATGGGAATGGCTCAGATTTCAACAGGCATGATATTGGTGACTACAGTTCAAATTGTGACTGAATTCATGTTGAGGTACTATGAAGAACATGAATATAACTACTTATCCCTCGAATAGCATTGGTTGTAGTGATATGACACTATCTTTGATATTTGTTGTTTGTAAGTGTCTTTAAAATATTACAAGAAGGGCTAAGTGAGTAGTAACGTGATGACCAAAGCCTAAGCTGAGACAGGGGCGGCCCTCCCACCGTTACAATACTAAGAAATTACTTTTTCTAAGTACAATAATCACATATTACAATCCTCCTGATATCAATCGATTATGTTGTACCGTACATGTGCTGAATTTCAACCACAATGAATGCAGTAAATTGAAAAAAAAAACAACGTCTTTAATGAACATGTGTAATCATGAACATTTCTTTCATATTTGATATATTATTAATGAGAAACAATAAGGAGCAAACTCACATAAACAAGAAATGACTTTTATAACTTTTTGTTGATTTCATTATCCCTGAGTACTGCTGGTTATAAAAGCCACATTAAATATGTTCCTCTAAACGTTTTAGTTTAATGTTTGCATGGCGTGTTCTATCCGAGGAAGCCATTTCCTGGTGATATCAATATCTGTTTTGGCATGCACGCTAACAGGGCTATAATGCTGTAATGGCTTTGTGCACAAGAATAATGACCGTTCCAGTTAAAAGCACTTCAAATGAGTGAAGCAAATATTTAAGGGTGAAACAGGATGTGACACAAAGTTGGTTTAATGTGGGGATACAACACACGCAAACGTGCTTTCAAGAACTTCAGGAAAATTCCTTCCAGTCCTTGCAACTAGTGCTGCAAAGGTATTGGCACATATACATGGCCCAGGACGAATCTAAAACCCCTTGAACATGTTTTCAGAGAGCAGTGCCATACTTGATGGGGTAATTTCCCGTGGGCAATGAAATCACATCTGCATCTGGCCCTAAATGATCTGAACCAGAGTCTGAAAACAAGTGAAATTTGTATGTTATTAAAAAAAACATTTAAAAGACGTTTATGTTTATTTGTCATTGTAAAAGCCGTTCTTGAAATCCTGCCTAATCTTTTACTCACATGCATCGATTAAGTTGCTCCAACAGTCAGAGTAATCAGCCTTTCCAAGGATATTATATTTCATTCATGATAATATAGCCTTTTTGCAGTATAAGACATTAGCTGCAAAGGCAATTTTCAGGGCTAGTATGCACTCATCCGACACAAAAATTTTTTATACTCACACACGCACACACACACAAGCACTCACATACACGTGAAAGCACCCCCCAAACGGATACAGACAGAGACACACACGCACACAGACATGCATAGACATACACATACACACACACACACACACACACACACACACACACACACACACACACATATATATATATATATATATATATATATATATATATATATATATATAGATTTGCGTACGTTTGTATGGATGTGTGTAAAATTATGCATAATCGATGGATTTTCTAATCACTCTATTACCCTCGAATCAGGGAGAAATGTTCAAAGTTTCCTGCCTTCTATGACTATTGGTGCAGCCTGTAAGCGTGATAGATACAAAGCTGCGAGATATTCACACAGCCAGATATCAGACTAACTTAAAAACTGACGAAACCTATTTTGACCTTCCTGATGTCCGTTTTTGTGGATAATTCCAATCAACTGATGTACGACAAGAAAATGAAATTTTAAAAAAAGAAGAAAAATGACAGAAAGATGAAAATTCAAAACAAGGCTCACTTTGACTACAACAAGAAAATAATGGAAGAGTAACTTTTACAAATGCTTTTTTAAATCTTTTTAACAGGGTTGAGAGAATGAGAGACGTATCAATGAAGGATGAACTGAAGGGAGGATGATTGTAAATGGCAAAATATTGAATTTCAAGAGAAAAGATTGAAAGTATCACAATAAATCATTGAATGAAGGGAAACGAAAAAGGTGATTGAAATGAAAACTAAGAAATATGAAGAGTAAATATAATGGACAAAGATATGAAAGTACAAAATCAAAAAAAAATTGATTGGATGAGAAGAAGAAGAAGAAGAAGAAGAAGAAGAAGAAGAAGAAGAAGAAGAACAACAACAACAACAACAACAACAACAACGACAACAACAAGAAAAAAGAGCAGAAAGAAGAGAGGGTGCAAAAGAAGAGAGGAAAGTCAGATATAAAAATGAGGCTGAGAAGACGAGACTTGGGCAAGGAAGAACATGTCACTAATGAAATAATAGATCAATGAGAGAAAGAGAGCGTAGAGATGAAAGAGGAAAGAAAAAGAGAAGGATAGGAAGAAAGAGAGAGAGAAAGAGTGATGTTTTTCGACGTCCTGATGTGTGTGTGTGTGTGTGTGTATGTATATATATATATATATCTATATATATATATATATATATATATATATATATATATATATATATATATATATATATATATATGTGTATGTGTGTGTGTGTGTATTCTTTTCTCCTCAGTTTATTCTATTAATGTATACCTATGCATTTATGTTTGGTAGAGCCTCGTGTGTCACTGATTAATCGGTGTGGATAGAATGCCATATATATGCTACCGTTAGATATCCCCACTGAGGTGAAACAAGTAATTGTTGCACTTTGTTTTGTTTTTTTCTTGCTTTTTTTTTTTAGATATTACATTTTCTTCCGTCTACTACGTGATATATAAGAGATCCCCTGGGCGGGGCTAAGTAAAAGAGATGTCGACAGGGCGGAATAGATTCCCATCCTGATTCCATCTGAACGATATTGAATTGCCTGTTCCGACATAGACTCCCCTCGACAGGACGTGTCAGGAGATCGACGTGCGCCATTGCATAATCTCATTGGATGCCAGTGGATATTACAAGTCTAGATGGTCCATGAGCCTTGCTTTATTATATGGTTGGATAAAAGAGATTCATCATTTCCAGATGATTATGTACACACACACACACACACACACATATATATATATACATACATAAACATATATACATAGAGATATATAATTATATATATATATATATACATATACATATGTATGTATATATATATATATATATATATATATATATATATATATATATATATCTTTGTAGGCTGAAATGGCGTGAGGCAAAAAGCAATTACCATTAATTTATAAGTGAAATATGTCATCGTTTTTGTACTCTTATACATCGAAAGCTATGCATTTTCGAATAAATTTGGTATTTTCGGAATCCGTATGTTTCAATTTACCTATAGTACCAACGTGTGAGATTTGATTTCACCAAAAGTGATTTCTTTTTTTTAGGTACACATCTGCCTTAATCTAAATAAAAAAATTCAAGTTTAATCCTAAACGTAGAAAACTATGCATCGAACTACAGGCACATTATGAATAAGCACTTCTAAATTTAACTTTCATCTCAGTTTTGGTCATACTTTTCAGAATATATCCGTCAATTTGTTCAACAAGTACATACATGATTTTATTCATTTACCTATCTATCTATCCGTCTATCCGTCTATCTACCTCAACATACACACACAAAAACACACTCACACACACACACACACACATATATATATAATTATATATATATATATATATATATATATATATATATATATATATATATATATATATATATTATTGTGTCATCCACAAATAGCTGTTTCGATGTATTACATCTCTTCAGTTTTCCTAGGGACTTTCCATTATCCCATCCAGTACCGCGAGGCAGAACTGAAACCGTCACATCTTCCCTCTGAACTACGGAACTGGTAGGTCACTAAGGATTAATTCAAGTGATATATTTTTTTACCCTGAAACTCTTCATCCATCAGAGTGCTCTATTCTTAGAGAAGAGCATTGCATATATATATATATATATATATATATATATATATATATATATATATATATAGATAGATAGATAGATAGATAGATAGATGGATATAGATATAGATATATATATAGATGGATAGATAGATAGATAGATAGATATCAGTGTATGTGTGCATGTTTACGTGTTCATTTGTATATGTGTGTATATCAATGACGTTTTAACGTCAGATATTGTCAAGCAATCAATTTTATTCCATTCTGTAAAATATCAGTTTGAAAATAACTATGTTTTCCATCATAAGAGGGCCCAGATATCTTTTTTTGGCATTACATTGTTGTCCTAAATCCCATATATTTCAGCAGTTATCATATCTGTTCCAGACGTGAAACTTGCTAAAAGGATTTGAGATCTTCTGGTCTCAAAAGGTTATCAAGACATTTGAATGTACGTCTCCAAACTGGGATCTGATTCAACATCTTACGAGACTATTTGGATTAAGGAAAAGAGCAAATGCATATATCATTAATT
>OY735240.1:3665603-3698103 GCA_963457665.1 Thysanoteuthis rhombus
GAATATGCCTTGATAAACATGCGCAATAACTATTCTGTGAAAATAAATAACTTTTTTCATATTTATAACTTCATTGTATGAAGACTTCATAGTGATATAATATGGTGTGTTTACTGTTTTATTGTATCCCAAAAGCTGTAGAATTGTCTTACCTGTTGATGTCAACAAAATTTTAAAAACTCAATCGATTGTTTTTGGCTCATTCCCTATTCTGATTTATTTTCGATTTTTGGATACATTTTGTGAACAAAAGAGCAAATAAATATGAGTTATAACATAACTTTATCATCAGGGTTAACAAAGACACTTGCACCCACTCATGCCCGTGCAAACACAGTGGAGAGAGTGTTTGATGAAAGGAAAAGATTTTATTGATCTTAAGCAAAGTAAAAGCAGAGGAAGACGTACATCATACGCTACTCTACTGCAATTGTGTTTCAAAGAAAGACGTAAATCGAGCCAAACGTCAACTTGTTTCTTGGTTACATTATAGTAGTTTAGACACAACTTGATCTGGATGTAAATCGACATTATATGGGGAACAAAAAATACGCTTGGCATAAAAATGAGGTATCATGGTATATACACTCTAACTGATCCCAAACATAGCGCATATTTCCAGAAATAATGGAGCAGTTATCTTTCATTACGTTCTTTCTTTTAACAATTTTTTCCTCGTGTCCACTGTCGTGAGGATACGACACAAACATTATATATACACATTCTCTAAGAGCATGACGGAAAGTTTTTGTCATTCACAGTCGTTCTAACGAGACTGCAATTCATATTCGGAAGAATTTCTCCCTTTAATGACTCCTTTGTGTAAATATTCCAACGTATGAAGGCAACCATAAATAGAGGAAAACTTTCCATTCCATATCAATTTTGGGAGATCTCAATCACAAATATTATCAATTTTAGAATAAAATTGATTGTACGTAGATTACAAATTATCCCCCTGTAAAAATCATTAAAACGATTCTCTGTTGCATTATTAAGACGTTGGTTAGTGTCGAAGGTCGTGTAAACAATGGATAATCGGTGAATTGTCCTTGGACTGGAAACAGATAGTCTCAATTGATATGGAAGAACAAAATCGATACTATGTTTAGGTATTAAAGAACCAAGTCGATTGAAGAGGAAACAAAATAGCTAAATCTCCTTTTCCGAAAGAAAAAGAACAAAAAGGAAAAAAAAAGGAATAAGAAGTAAAGAGCGAATAAGAGAACGAAAGAATAGGAGATGGGAAGAAAAGTAGACAGAAATAAAGAAGAGAAACAAAAAGCAGAAAGAGGGAACAAACTAAGAAAGGAAGAAATAAACAGACAGAGAAAATGTAAGGAAAGAGGAATTCGATGAATATCATAGGAGAGAAGCTTTCAAGGAAAGAAGGTAACATCGAACAAAATTGGAGAGAAAGGACTGAAAGAGGGAATGATAGATTGAAAGAAAAACAGTGGAAGGAGCAAACAAGGACAGGGGGGGGATGTGTAGATAAAGGGTATCCTTTTTTCTATAACATTCGTTATTAATAATTACAAACCAAAGTTATTCTCCAAATAACAAACCGTGAATTCACAGAAGCTGAAATAATCAGACTGTAGTTTTGTTTCCTCTCTTTTTTAAGAGATATGCATTGTTTCGTTTCAGAATTTTGTTTCTACGATTGCAATTAATATCTTTAAGTCGATCGGGGTGTCTTTTATTAAGAATGCGTTGTTTACAAAAATCCGTCCGACCGTTTCGGAATCAGTGCAATTTCCGTGGAGGATTCACAGAAGTGGAAACATTCTGAAACAATCTGACTTGCTTTATGAAAAAGACAAATGATCAACAGTTCATTGTTTGCCTTTCAAGTCTGTGTCTATTGATCTCTGTGATGTTCTGTGAACTCTTCGTAGTTCTGCAATTCTTATTTTCATTCAGTTTTACTGACCGTGACGTTTGTAGAGGTATTCGCACTTTTAGTGTTTTGTAGTTGATATTGTATTCATATCTACATTTCGGCAGATTTGTTAACAGATCATCTCCTGGGGCTGGGGGCAACCAATATTCTCTATTATTAAGCATGTCTCCCTTGATTGCACGAAGACTTCCCAGGAGGTATCCAGCCATTTAAATTACAAAAGAAAACATGAACTGTGCTTCCTCTTGTACCAAGGAGGGTGTGGCGGGTTTCTTTCGTGCATAATAATCCTCTCCAGGATGATTAAGCCAGTCGATGCTTACTCAGAGCCCTGTTCACCGTATTTTGGGGGAAAAGTTCCATACTCTGACTGTTGCCAGCCTGTCGTGGCGGTGGAAGAGGGCTCAGCCTTATCCGTTTGTTTTCACTATTTTCCCAATATCTACAGGGTATCGTCAAATAGGATATATCCATATTTTGTTCAATTATAACTAGTGTAAAGTGAACGCACGTTGTGTCAGTGGACACTTGCCAATTTTATTTTTCTGATTTGCTATAAAACGCCACTCAACCATTGACAACTCAATTTGATATTAACAGAAATAGATCATCCGTGACGATAGTACCTTTTTCTCTTTAAAATTACTTTCTAGGGACCTAACACATTTACCCTACCCCAACTCTATTTTCCTTAATCAATGTGCAAGGTCCTCTTCTAGGGTTATGAGGTCATGACTCAACAATGATTTCAACAAATACAAAGTTTCAAGAACAATTGATTGATACGATCAAAAACAATGATACAATGGGAATGAAAGGTTTGATCAAATGTTGTTTTCATGAAGAGAATGCACAAAATTTGATCCTCTATGCAAGAAAAGATATTAAGAAAGAAAGTGTTTAATATGATTTTTTAACCAAATATCACCCTGCCCCGTTGTATCAACCTGCGAGAAAATTGTATGATTTGATTTGACCGGAATAAAAGTTAAATGTAAAGTCCAATCGTATCAGAATATAACGCATTTGCAAATGAATAAATACATTTCTTGTTTCTCTTCAAAAAGCAGTTTTTAAAGAGGAGAGTGTTGACCTGTACCCCTAATCATCATCATGAAATTAAAAATCATCCAGATTTATAACAAATTCTCGAAACAAAAGCAGTTAAATTGGATCTTAATTCATTGTATATAATTACTAAAAGCAAAATTTGAGAAATTTAGATATCACAGAAAGATAAACAGTCAGAAAAAACTAGATCAGATGGATATTGATTTACATGAGAGAGAGGTTTTCTCTTTGTCAAAACGGAAAAGGTTTTACTCTGCACTTGTAAAAAAAAAAAAAGAAATATTCTTTCAATTTAAACTATGAATTTCCCAACCTACATTGTCTGACTTCAATTCCAACGTGTTTCTTTATTCATCATCATCATCATCGTCAGTTTTTTAACGTCCGTTGTTGGACATAGACCTTTCTCAGGATTTGCCACACTTTTCTATCATGAGTGTCGCGGAGCCAGTACTTCCTTAACTTGTATACGTCGTCTCGCCATCAAATATTCTGATACCTTTGGTTGCGCATGTGATCTCGGGGGAACCATGTCGTGAGTCGGGATGTCCATCGGTTGTCTGCCATTCTTGCAACATGACCAGCCCACCCGCCATTTGAGTACCTTTGTTTTGTTCCTTATACGTCATTTCCACAGTTTTTCTTTAAATACAGAAGCAACTTTACGCACTGAATTTATTCAAATGTCAAAATAGAAGCCAACGGCACAAATTTCCATTTGAAAAGAGAAAAGTTGCGCTCGTCCATATTTTTCAGCTTAAATAAAAGCCTTCCATTTTTTTTCATACAATTCCACTTTATTTTTGTTCTTTTCCTGGCAATTAATGTATTTATGCCAACATTCATTCCTCCTCATTGATATTCATATAGCTTTAAATTCATTTTCCGAATTAATAGTGACAGATGAATAAATTCAACTCAAGGTAGACACGGAGTTACCTCGGAGAAACCGTTGATATAAATGCACAAACACCCTACATAATGGACTAAAATTTACATTTATGGGGCTTAGTACCAACATTTTGGGATTTTTTTAAAAATGTGTATATAACTATTATTTCCAAACAAACTAAGACCAAAACCAAAATGAAATATTTATAAACATATGATTTCATTTATTTCTATTGGTATTCGGACCATCCTCATCTTTGTTGTTTTTCATACAACGTTTCGGCCGTTGCACTCTACGGCCTCCGTCAGATATCATCTGGGAGATTTTTTGGGAAGTAACGAAAAAACAAATATGTTACCTGAGGTTCAAGGCTCCTAAAAATTAGCAACGGTTGTCCACACGGACACATAGCGGAGTGGTTACAGCATCAGACAAATTACTGTTAAGTACTCTGATGGTTCTAGGTTCGATCCTAGTGTGAGACGGTATAACAATACTACTAACGCTGAAAGAGGGGATAAATAAAGGGTTACTTCCAAAAAAATCTCCCAGATGATTCATGGGCATGAACTTGTATATATTTCAATCGATGAATATCACATCCAGGAATACAAACGTATTCATTCGATCCAACATATTTTTTCCAGAACTATATAAGTTTAGGCTGGCAAAAAATGACAATAACCGTATTTATATATGTGAAGAAAAAAGTCTGTTGCTCGGCATTTTTTTCTTTAATATTCGTCCACAATGAACCAATCATTTTTAACATTTGAATAGAAAGTTATCAAATATATATATATGTGTATGTGTGTGTGTGTAAACAGATACATACATATATATATATATATATATATATATATATATATATATATATATATATGTATATATATGTATTTATGTGTATATATTTGTATATATATATATATATATATATATATATACATATATATATATATATATATATATATATATATATATCAAAAAGCCCTTTCCTTTTTCTTCTTCTTCAGAATTATGATCACAGCCAGCAATCAGTTGTCTGACCTTTGTTTCTTTGCATACAACAAAATGAAAATAAACTTTGACGAGACAATGTAATTGACACTGTTGCACTCTAGGAGAAAAAAATGTCTATGTTCTGTCTTTGATCAAATGAAAAAAAATCTAAAAATCGCAATATTTCTCTAAAAATTCAAATAAAGTACATTCAATGTTTTAGTACACTGGCTTCAAATGACATTGATTTGTTATAACTTTGTTTGAATATTATATCAATTTAGATACTATCAATTCCCGACGTTTGTTTGAATAAATCTAATTTAATATAGAAATATTCCAAAATAAAACAGATGAAACTAGCTCAAAAATCACATATTCAACCTCAAAAAAATTCAAGAAACAAAGAAAAAAAACTGCTTTCAAAACTGACATTTATCATTTTTCTGAAGAAAAAAAAAATGAATGAAAACGGACGTAGATTTGATCTAACGGCGATACAAGGGGAGGTAATCCTAGGTCCTAACTGATGGAGCGCCAAAACAGCAAAAGAAATATGAATTTTAGCTTTAAAAATAACGCCTAATGGATAACGCATTGCTATATTGGGTTGAATTTTTAAAAAGAATAATCATTTGCTCTTTGGAATATTTTTTTTGATATGTGCTAAGAAATTCCTCTGAATGTTGTTGACTGCAGTTGTCTCATATTAATTGCGTCAAAATTAGAGATGAAACATTAAAAAATATTTTGCCAATAACCATTTTGTAAGTAAGTTATTTCTGAATTAGAAATCAAATCGGAAGTTTTTAGTTTGATGAATAGAAATGTTTATGGCTGAATTTCAATTCAGAGTTTCGAATACCAAACCTCATGCAAGTATCTTATAATATGATTTTCAAAAGATTTTACTAGATAAAAATGATTTTTTTTTACAGATACAAACCGCTATGTTTAGCATCAAGACATAGCAGCATGTTCTTAATGTTTAAAATTCTGTCTATTTAGTCTACATTTCTACAATCTCAGTTGACGACCCAAAACTGGTATGTTCTGCCACCATATAAGCAAAAATCTTGAACCAAACTTGAAATTGATTGGAACAACTACTTAAAGAGTCTTACAGTGTTAAAAAGTCGGGAAATAAACTTTTAAACAGTATATGCCCCCCTGTGCAGAAAAAATAAAAAAATCAGATGAATTTTTTTTTTAGGAGAATGAACAACTGCCTAAAAATGAAAAACAAATTTTGGGCAAAGTGTTCAATAGTTTTATCGTCGACCATTTTCTCAGAATGCTCGAGGGAATTTTCTGGAATTTTTTCGCCAATAATTTTATGCAGCAGACAAAAATCAATTGAATTATAATTATTCTTAAAACGTTTGGCAGACCATTTTGATAATTTCCATTGAATGAGTATGTCAATATTGAATTTAAAATTGATGCAGAATCTCTAAAAAGTTTTTTTTGTTAAATTTTTCCAGTTATAGTTGATGTTTAACCACTAGGCTTTCGTCGAGATTTTTCGATTTCTTTCTTTGATATATTATATCTTTCAAACAACTTAGTTTGATTCGTCAATGTAAGGCAAATGTGTATCAGAAACAAATACTGAACCCCCGATTGGTCTCAAACTTAGGTTAGCCTTGTGCCATGATATATTTTAACTAATAACCGTATTCAGCAGACGTATACAAATCGTCTCAAATTTTATGATGAAATATTCAATTTTTAACGATTCCTGAAAGTGAGTAGTAAATATTTGATTCGAATTACAACAGAAGGTGTAACTCAGGAAAGGAGTAATAGTATCAGATTACTGTTATTTCAGAGTTATAAAAGTTTAGCATTGTGCATACTACCTTTTGTTTAGATATTTTAGATTTGCAAGTTTGCCATAAATAGTAGCAGTTCCCCACGATGAATAAACTTTCGAAGATGTTTTTTTTTTTATATCTGTTTCGCCAGGTTGCAAAGATTTTTTTTCCTCCTCATTTGCCATTTGCACATTTCCTGGCCAAAACATACGTCGGACTCCATTGTTAAAAAAAGGAACGCTGATGATTTTCTTCAAGTTGATATTGATTTTATGGACGAAATATATTTACTGTTTTGTTCTGGCCTTTTCTACCATCCTTCAGGCAAAATCATGAATTCATCCGCGAGAAAACTTTTCTCTTCCTAAGTGAATTATTGCTTCAGGTGTTTTTTGCATCCTTTGACTGAATTGAGATTATTTTCATCCAGGAGATTCTGGAAAGACAAAAATCATTCATGAACTATCTGAAGGGAGGATTGAGTGAATACTTTCAAGCAAAGCTGTAAACGTCTCACCTGTTCCTCTGGAAGGAGTTCATCATAGGGGAGAATCTCTTTAAATCTTTATTCAAACAAAGCTGGGTCTTCTTTGGTTGTTGAATTGTTTTTGATAATGAGTTTTTAGTGTTTTCTTTCGATTTCTCTCACAGTTTCATGTCGAATCAAAATAAGTGAGAGGAATGTAAACCATGAAATATGGATAAACTCGGACATATTGACAGATAGGCTGATAGACGGATTGATAGATAAATACATATCCACACACACACACACACACACACACATATATATATATATATATATGTGTGTGTTTGTGTGTATATATATGTATGTGTGTGTGCATGTGTATAAATAATTATTCTGACTGGCATGGATACATAGATAAGTAGGGCCTGATGATAATCTATCCATATATCCATATATATACGTATGTGTGTGTGTGTGTGTGTGTGTGTGTGTGTGTGTGTGTGTGTTTGTGTGCATGCATGCATGCATGAAGAGAGAGTATGTATGTGTGGAGAGAGAAACAGAGAGACAGAGACAGAGAGACAGGAACAGAGAAAGAAAAAATCGTAGCAAAAATCATTCATGTCTGTATGGTCCTTCGTTCAATATTTGTTCAGACGATGTTATGGAAGAGAATGAGCCCCTTTTTCCACTACTCAATTTTGGAAGTAAACATTAAAGTAAACATTTGTTGACCTCCATTGTTTCGTCTAGATTGGATGGTTCTATTTGCTGAAAATTGAGCGGAAACAATTTTTTTGTGTAAGTATGATTCGGAGAAGTGTTTATGCGCCTCCTTTCTGTCCGGTAACCGCCTGGAAATTTTGTCGTTTGTGGTGCATCTCATTTTGGACTCTTACACCAATATTCCTTGATTTTGTCTTTTTCATCTTCGAAATTACCTTGCACCGAGGTATTTTGTAATCAGTCAAGAGTGACAAACAAAAAACAGTCTTGTGCAGAACTTTTAAGAACCATACTGGAAGGCAACGTGCTTTGAGACAATGTAATGACGTGATTTTAAATCTCTTAAATCATAATTCTTCCAAAGTTGTATTACTTTCTGACATTTCATCCCTACAAAAGTTTCAGATGGAAAAAAAAATCAGGAAGAGGAAAGAAGGAAAGAATGAAAGAGGAAAAAAAAGGATACAACTGGAGAAAAACAGTTCAGGAAAGAAATATTCGAAGAAGTGAACTGAAAAATGAACGGAGAAAGAGGGAAAAAATACCACCAGGAGAGAGAGAGAATTTTTTTTTCTACATCATTCACTATCTATAATAACTGACTAAAGTTGGTCTCCAAATACCGAATCATGAATTCACAGAAGCTAATATCAAACTGGCAATGCGATCTCTCCTTTTTATTCAGAACTAAGCATTCTCTTTAGGTTCTGAATTTTTTTTTAAATCGTACAATTGCATTCCATGTTTTTAAGCAGACCACAATGTCTTCTAATAAGACTAAACTGTGTACGAAGATCTGACCGACCGTTCCAGAATCGGTACAATTCCTGTCGAAGATTTACAGATGTGGAAACTCAACGGAACAATCTGATTTGGGTTATGAAGAGACAATTGAGGATCAAAAGCAAAATTAATGAAAAACAGTTCACTGGCACATACTAGGATCAAAATGATCATCTGTTCTCTGTTTGTCCATTTGCTCTCTGATTATTAATGTCTTTGGTGTTCTGTGAAGTTGTGATAGTTGCATTTTCATTCAGGTTTTTGGTGACTTTGACGTGGGTAGAGATAATTGCTCTTCGAGTATTTTCAAGTTAATTTTGTCTTTAAACCTACATTTCTGCGGTTGTGTTCACTGATCTTCTCCTTAGTGGACCAACTGATTTTTAGTCAAGGAATTCATTCTAATAGTTACTTCGGATTCGATCTTCTTTAGAAATTATGCTTCGATTGATGTGTACAACACTTTCAAGGGAAACCAATCTTCTTTTCATGCACATTTCGATTGTATGACGACTGTCTAGAAAGTAACCTGCGATTAAATTGAAAAAAGTTGTCCACCCCTTTTCAGCATGGAAGATGTAGCAGAGTTCCTAACCATTTCTTTACCATTTATTCATTCAAGTATTATCTATAATAATCCACTTTAGACTGGCTAAGCTCCTTGAAACTTATTCAAAGCCCCATTTACAGTAACTTTTTGGAAAATTTTTTTCACTCTGACAGAGTTTGGTATGTTCCCTCTCCCACGGTGCTGGACAAAAGATTGAACGACTTTTTGAATTTATACATAGTTTCATAGTAAGGTAAAACACATGAATCCACTCTTCCCTGAATGGCATCAGTACCAAGTGATTTGAACTCATCGCTCCGATTCTATAGTCCAGATTACTAACTACACCATTTGGCCTATTGTATCCTCATGAAGCAAAAATAACTCACCTTACACCAAACATACTTACTCCAACGTTCCCCCCAACCTTTTATATAAATGTGTGATATCCAATTTTCAGTATTAGTCACGCTCACCTTGATATCGTCTATGGTCTGACATGACTTGTAGATATATAGAGCCAATTATATAATCAGGTATGGTAATGATCATTATATATATATATATATATATATATATATATATATATATATATATATATATATATATATATATATATATATTCATACATACATATGTATATATATATATATATATTCATACATACATACATATATATATATATATATATATATATATATATATATATATATATATATATCAGTATATATATATCAGTATATATATATAATAAGAACCATGGACTATAAATCAGTAAATAAACATGTTATTCAAGAATAATAAAGACTACAAAGTACATTTCAAGATCAAATGATTGAAAAAAGAAACACAAAAATAATACATGAGAAAGGAACATTTTCATCAAATGTTGGTCCGATGTAAAAAAAATAAATGAACTGATTTGTTTATGAATATAACTAAACATCAATGTTTTTTGTGTGTTCATCCTCGGAAAAAACAGTGATATTTTCTGGTATGACCATAATGAACAATTGTAGTGAAAGGCCCGATTGCATTGAATTTGAAAATGAATATATAATGGAGGTTATCATACATGTAAATCAATTAGCTCTCTCCTTTATTTTTGTTGAAAGGGCATTTCATTGTAAACGTTAGTGTTGACTTATGGCTCATTCTAATAAAATAAAGTTTAGAAAAAGCAATATGTATTTCAGTATCAAATAGATATTGATTTATTTTTGGATGTGTTTGCCTATTTATTTAGATGAAAAGATGTGTTTTTCTTTAAAATGACGAAAAAAATGATCAGATTTCCTCATAAAAGTTATACTGCTAATTTTTCAACGAGGCAATATCATGCAACACCATGCAAAATATCAACCATTGACTCAAGTTTCCATTTGATAGGACAAGATTCTGTTATGAATCACGTGCACCTTGTCATCATTTTTGGTTGATTTTAATTTATGTTCATGTTATGACTAATTTAAATCTCTTTGATGAAGATTTGTTTCATAAAAACTATTTGTCCCAAAAATTCTTCGAGAAACCATAGTTGAAAAAATTGTGTGAAACGTTTTATAAAATAATGTTCAAAGCTGTTGCTCAGTGAATGACTATACGGAATTTATCACTTCGAAGATCCCTGCTTTAACGTCTGGAAGAATTTTGAATTGTAACTCATTGTAGTTGTTGAGACTTTATTCGATCGATTTCACCCACTCATTATACTTTCAATATTGTTTACAAGGGAAAATATTTCAACTGATGACGTAAAGAAAGATATAACTATTCAGTATTCAAAATAATTTTATTCTTTGAGTTGAAATATCCATAATTCAGAACATTCCATTTGCATTTAAATGAAACGTCATTTTTTTAATTTAAATAAATTATGAACATTAAAAATGCAATGGGATAAAACTTTGAAAATCTGTCCTGGAAAAAAAAATTGACCTGAAAAAAATCAACAACAGTGAAATTAATTAAAATTCAAGGGAAACAATTGAAACTAAATTGGAAATAGGGACACTGTGTGACAAGTTTCAACAGATTTGCAAAAAAAGAGACGCAACAACGCTGATGAGTTCTGCATGACGAGGGCTGCCAAAACGTATTTTCAAAGAGTTGGCATGGAAAGTTACTGAGACTCGGAAAAACATACGGAAATATCATTTTCAATACAAGGACTATCTAAAGTCACCTTGTATCTTATTTGAAAAGTCAGTCACGTGATAAATAGGATTGGAAAAATGTGGATCTCACGAGTTGTATCGCCAGTTGGGCTATGGTCTATAGCTTTATGTATTTCCAAATGCCAAGAGCCACAAAAAGACCATAGGTTTTCTCCCTAAGAAAAGCTGTCAAATATCTTTGGATACACGTCCTCCATCAGGTTTTGTAATTTATTAGCACTACATGGGTCGGACCTGAAATTAGATTCTCCAGCTGATACCCAATAATTTTACTCTCTTTAGAACATATTCATTTTTTTTTCAATATGTCATATTTTTTCTCCACTTGCGATATGCTTTTCCCTGCTTGCTGTTATTTAAATGCTCCAATATTTATCTTTAGGCCCTTACTAGCCCCTCAGCCTCGTGTAAGCCATAGTATCAACTATCAAGAAGATATGCTTCATGAAATGAATAATAGATCTCATAGTAACGAAAATGGCACAATATATTCTACAAAAGAATACGATTTCACTCTCTGGTATGAATGCCATTGTTCCATCATTGCACAATTGAAGTCTATAATTAATTTATGTTGATATTTCAAAAAGCCAGCTTTGTCTACCATGAAGCTAATTGGAGTTAGTAAGGAGCATGTGTTGCTTCATAAATTCAAGTGAAATGTATTTGACAGCCTCGTTAATCAGTACATTGTACGGGCTTGAACACCGAACACCCATAAATGAGCAACGATCCAACCAAGTGAGAATGATCATTACGCAGACCTCTATACTATCATCATTGAGATGTTAGCATTTTTTGATTTAACGCATTTTTGGAGTACTTACCTTCACAGGAAGATATATTCGGAGGATTGAAACATTAATAAACAAAGCGTCAATCACTTTCGAGACAATTTTCATCAAAGTGTACAACTTGATACAAGGTTCTTTTTTTTATATTTGTCAGCTTAGGGATTGTTGCAAGTTTAAATTCTGAGATTGAACAGGACTTTATTCTAAACAGTTTCCATGACCTTTGGAAGGATGCTATACCATAGAAGGTACACTTTCAACCTCATTGCACTACGTACATTCAATTATCTGCTGAGAGCATGGGAAAGTTTGTTTCAGTGAAGAGTTCCCCTCTGTCTTCAGTTATGCTAGGAACCCAACCCAAGACCCTCTGGTTGTGAAGCATACAATCATACAATCCAAATGAAATCCAGCTGTTGCTTATGTATCAGAATACACTACTTTTTCTTCACTTTAGAGGATATCATTTCAACATTTATATCTCCAGCCAACAAAGAGGGAAGCCGTGGAATTAATAAAAAATGTCCTCTACGATAAAATAGTAGATTAATAAATATCTAAGTGAAGCGCATAATACACTAATTTTTTTTTTGAAAAACCATAATAATTCTAAGTGAAATGCCCTCATCAAAATATTAATTGGATCCTCGTTAAATGATTGCGTAAAAATACTACATTTTTTAGAATTATTTTTCACCGAATATTACATGGAATTCAATTTTTCTTATTGATGATTATCGTTGGCAAAGCAACAGATCATTGAATAAATGAATTCAATACTAATTAAACATTTCTGAGTAAAATTTAAGATCACTGTCTTTTTACTTCCTTTTGTAACATTGTCACATTCTTCTAACTCTATCCTAGGTGTTTTTTCGTGAAGACACGGAAATACAACCAAAAATCTCCTTCGGCTTCTTTACTCTTAAATTAGACATCAGCTTTTGATGGGGACTAATAGATCTAAATCACCATGCAAGAACATAAAATGAAGAATTTATCTTTTAGAGAGATCTTTGTGATCAAATAATTATTTTTAATGACCAAAATATGCCGAACTTAACACCATCAAAAGATAATTTCAAAAGATTATAGTCATAAATATGAATTGAAATTAGACCAATATTATTTCTTTTCATGAAATAACTTTTGGTTTAATTTCAAAACGTTTTGAATTTTTTTATCACCAATTTTGAGTCAATTAATATTTGTATATTGCATAAGATTACTGGCAACATGTATTCAAAATATTCCCCAACACAAAAAAGTCCTGATTAAAGATTAATTTTATCTTTGTTAAGAGTCTGAAAGAAATTTGTATTACATTATTTGGCAGCCATTTTTCTCCCGTTAAATATTCAAATATCTTTGTTTTCATCTGTTTTGGAACACCATCTATATTACTTTCATTTATGAAATTGTTACCTTATGTTATTGCCTGCATTCATTCATTTTTGGATTGTTTATTTGAAAATGCAAACAACATATCCGATGTGTCATAAAATATAGGCTTCAGCATAAGATTAATGTAAGTTTCATCTTTTCTTATGCATATTTACTATTTCTTTATCAAATAATATTTGTATTAACAAATTTCAGTAAATTGTGATATGAATATTAATATTTCATTTAAACAGAGTGATAAGTGGTTTATGTTGTATATGTTTATTGAGTTAAACAGAAATTATCTTGAAGTTTAAGCCTGAAGGAACCCCAGGTGAACTCCCCAAGAAATGTCGTCACCAACACATTCGCTGGTTACCATAATCACTATAATGTATATAGGGGGAAAGGAAAAGATAGAGAGAGTATGGTTGAGAGAGAGAGAGAGGAGAGAGAGACACAGAGAGAAGCATAGATTTTTGTAGGAGAAACAACGTTTGTAAATCTTTTTCTGTGTGTCGAGATTGATTAGATTATTTACATTCGTCTACCCTCTCGATCCACGATATTCATATCTATCATCAAATCAGTCCATTCCTCTCTATCTATCTATCTATCTATCTATCTATCTATCTATCTATCCATCCATCTATCTATCTATCTATCTATCTATCTATATATATATATATATATATATATATATATGATATAAATAGACTGATATAAGTAGGATGCTGTCAATGACATTTTTTGATTTTTTTATACTCTGTATGTGTTTTTTTTTTCTTCTTACCTTAAAGTAAAACGTGCTGATAAGGTAAAAGAAAACATCATCCACGTGTGATACACGTCATAGCTCGAAAAATGTTATATAGATTTAATTCTACGTATTCATATATATATAGATATATATATGAAAGGACCTAATTGAATTAATGTGGTAGGTTATTTACAATATTTTATTTCCATCTTAACTTCTTACAAATAATGAAAGCAAAATTTTAAGGCAAGCAAAAAAAGATGGTACAAGAAAAAGGAGGACTCTTGTTTAGAATATGTCATCGAGATAAACTTTTTTCCCAGACAATTCCGAACCAAAAAAGCTGCTTCAAATTTATTTTGAATTATTTCATTTGGCCCTAAATGAAAATATTCCTGGAACAAAATCATGTCGAATGATGAACAGTTATACTGTTTCTCTGTCTTCGTCAGAATTAGTGACATTATTCCAGCGTTTCTCATCAAAGACAAGACGCCAGGATATTTTCTCAATATGAAGATGAAAAAATTGCTATACACATGGGAATTTTCATTTTTAACTTTCTTTCCTTTGGTGAAAATGCAGTAATTTTGTCTAATTTGCCTCGTTGGGTTTTGAATTAGATACGTGTCTAGTGCAAGTATTAGGACAGTCCATCTTCTGCCATAAAATTGCTAAAATAGAGATGCTATCACTAGATTTTGTGAAGTATAACTCTTATGGTGACCAATGAAAGTAAAAAGGGGGAAAGGTATGTGGATCAGTGAACTTTTGCAAAAGATTTGTTCATTAACTACAATTGCTCAATTTATTTCCTGTTTACAGTACGTCGCCAAAAAGTACACACCTTCTATACCACTTAATTTTTTGTACTACTACGGCTATCGATCGAAAGTAAAAACTATCCCTTGCAAAACCAATGTGTACTCATATTCTAATTGAGTTGGTTACACATGTAAGTCAAATATATTTCTTGATGTGCCATCAAAAAACTGAGCTCAGGAGTTGTCTCACAGTACTATAGGAATCTATAGATAGCCACCGAGTTTAGTGGTCTAAAGAAATAGAATTAAACAACAATTGATATCTGGCACCGTCGGTTGTTTTGACTGCACCTTTCTATTGAAAGTAAAAATAATGACTTGCAATCAAAATTTCTCATGAAGGGACAGAGACGCTTAAGTTATTTTTCTCAGTATAAACATAACATAAAATTATGCCCTTCCCCTATTTTGCAATTTGCCTTTATGTTAGCCTGTATATCTACACCGACTGATTCTCAATGATACAATTGATCAGCAATTATGCATTGTTTTTTCTTGCTTTCCTTTTATTTCCATAATTCATTGCATCGGCCTCAATTGTCTATATCGTCCCACTAATTATAAGTACACATGTCATTTCTGGCATATCCCGAAGACACTGCGGAGCGTGGAAGAAATTAAGGAGAACGTATCTGGGCAAGTGATGGTGATTCTGTGATAGGGCATTGCAGACTGCTATTAGATATTGAAAGGAAGTTGATATAAGTTCGTAAGGTCTAAAAAAAAAGGGTTTTGACGAAGGTTTTGATGCTGTTGCCATAGGTAGGCTATTTATCGATGAAGGCAAAAACTTAGATACTATCCAGAGACAACTTCCGTATAATGTCAAAGAAAGTAGATCATCGTGGAATATTATATAAAAATTGATCAGTGACATTTTGGTCGTGAAAATACCTAAACATTTAAAAAAGGATATAGAAGATCACCAAACTAGATCAGAATACAATCGCTTCAATCATATCTTCATGTAATCAACCTCCTCTGCACAAAGCTACTTGATCAGTACTTGCCGTTTCTGGGTTTTTCATATTCTTTCAGGATCTACTTATGGTCAAATTATTTATGCATACAATACAAAAGTTGCAGTTACATTTTATTATTTAAAAAGATGCACCAATCGAATCTACGATAATCTCAAAGAAATGAGAGGGGCCTATGAATTTAGGAATAAGAGAACTAAATATTCCAAAATTTCAAAATATGAGCACACGGACTATTTGCAATTATTGCATGGATATTTTTATTGAAAGTTTTCAGCACTGTATATCACAGTGCAGTAAAATATTGTGAAGTATTTACATCGTATCAATTTTTACATTCAAACGTGTGTCATCCATACAAGCTCATTTTAACTGGGGACAGTTGACCCTACCCACAGAACAGTTCTCATATTCATTTGATACAAACACGATAACATGGATTAAGCGTCAAATATTGAAACTAATTATATTGTTAATTAACTCTTCCGATTTGTCATTTTTGATTTCCAAAATGTGAAATTTGTTCCATATTTACTCAAAAGTTAGGGTGAATATATGTGTCCTGGTATCCTATGTTTTGATACACGTATATTTTCTTAATCCAATCACTGTTAATCTGCGTAAATACATCGAGAATAATCTTCTTTACATCAAATCCATGGTGTTTTCTGCTTCGAAATTGTTTTCAGAAGCTTGAATTCGATGGATGAAGCAATTTGAATTGATGATAAATCGCACAAACAAAAGCCAATTGATATGCACTTGCATGATCAGGGTACTTATCTTACAGGCACTCTCAGAGAATCTTCCTTTCGTCTACAAAAAAGGTCTGGGTCCACTTTGTAAACAGTTCACATTTTTATCAATATGCAGTGAAAACCTGATTAGTTTTCAACCATTTTTTTTTGTTTTTCATCTCATACAGGATTCTATTATTGATTCTTTTCAATTTTTAGTGGCCCTTCCTCTCTGTAATTTCCGACTCTTATTATCATCCTCATTGGCCTCAACTGATCATCTTCCATCTTTCCTTCCTCTCTCGATTTCATTTTTTCAGTTTGACATTTTAATCTCTTCATTACACTTGTTCCTCCTCTTTTCTCTCTTTCTTTCTTCCGTTTTTATCCCTTATATGATTCATCCCTTTCGTTCATTCACTTTCTTTCTTTCTTTCTTTTTTCCTTTCATTTTTGCATGTTTTTTTTTTCTTCATTGATTCCTGGTTTACTGCATTCATCCAAAATTCATTGATCTGTTATTACATTCAATAGCATGCATTCATGGTTAATGATCTCTTTCAAAATATATTAAATTTATCAATCATCACAGACGCCGTCTTGGTTTTGTGTTACCCTCAGCTGACCTTTCCAAATGTACCATTCAAACCAGGGTTAGTACGCCCTGACTTAAAAGACAGATTTCATGTTTACTTCGATACAAGCATGAGCACACAGATCAAGCATCAATTATTGAAACTAATTATTTAGTTAATTAACTTTTCTCGTTTGTTTTCATTGAGTTATTTTTATTTCTAAAACGTGAAGCTCATTCCATTTTCCATCTAACACTATTACTTTTTCTTTCAGAATGTCTCATTATTCCTTTGATTCAACGTATTCCACTTTTTTTATCATGTAAATATTTCTTTTCTTCAATATTCTTAATTCTCTTTCCTTACTTCTTTCATTCATTTTACCATTCATCAAAGTTGATTTGTTACTTTTTCAATTTTATAGATGGAAAATAATCTTGAGAGAAATAATAATCTTAACACAGTAAATCATAATCTAATACAATGAAAATGGCGATTACTGTCAAGTTTATATTAATAATAATGCACGAAAAATAT
The DNA here is from genome assembly GCA_963457665.1 of Thysanoteuthis rhombus. Taxonomy (NCBI): domain Eukaryota; kingdom Metazoa; phylum Mollusca; class Cephalopoda; order Oegopsida; family Thysanoteuthidae; genus Thysanoteuthis; species Thysanoteuthis major. The sequence goes on from OY735240.1 coordinate 3,683,584, forward strand.
TTCAAGGATTTCACATATACATTTGAAGAATTCAGACATAGGATATGTTTTAAGATATTTCTATTCAATTTCAGCTGTAAATCTGAACAATTTCTTTTGCAAAATAGAATACGGTATGGATAATTAACTATGCAAATTCTTGCTGAGACATTAATTAGAAATGTCAATTTGATACGTTATTTATTCTATTTTTGCAGTGTTTCCTACGCATCTAATTGATGAAATTAATCAAGTATTTTCGATATCTGAATATAAGAAAGTTTTTCTTCGTTTCAGTTATTCCCGCAGTTCTTTTAGAATTTCGTTAAATTAGCTGCTTTGCAACACAAACCAATGTCAATCTCATAACTATATTATGATATATATATATATATATATATATATATATATATATATATATATACATATACATATACATATTTATATATATATATATATATATATATATATATATATATATATATGTATATATATATATAAATATATATATATATATATTTGTTTCAGCCCATTTCTATTCAATCTCCATCAGTTCATATCTATCCATCTATTTATATATCCACCTATCTATCTATCTATCTATCTATCTATCATTCAATCTACATAGGTCTCTTTCATCTATCAACCTAAGCCTCTTCGTATGTATTTATGTATATAGCTTTATATAGATCTATCTACTTCAGTTCGTGACATCTATCTCAATATGTTTATATCTATCCATCAACAGATCTGTTTACATGTTTATCATTCTATTTATCAGTGATGGTATCGATTTATTCATTAATTTATTTATGAACATATTACAATATATATCTATCAATCTAATTGAGTTCTCATACCTATATTTCTATCACATTCTGTTCGTTCATATATATATATATATATATATATATATATATATATATATATATATATATATATATATATATACATATACATATATAATGATAATAATCAATAATTGTGTCATCCATAGACAGCTGTTTCGTTGTATTAAAACACTTTGGTGCGGTTATAGACTATCAAACTTCCAGTAACACGAGGTAGGATCGAACATTCACTTCAGACCCAGAGGCAGACATTTTACTCCTCTCTTATCCGGAATTGGACGGTCATTAGGGCCAAACTACGCAATGTTTATCAACTTACGTATAATTCTCCGTATACCAAAGCGCTCTATTCCAGAGTTGGAAGAGCATTTACGTGATTGAATATTCAATTGAATATCTCAAAACACATGCATTTAAGACTTGACTATGCATATTGGTAGAGAGTTCGGTAATTTATATTTATGGATTCATCTTAATGGCGGATCTTTTTTAATCAATCTATCTATCTGTCTACCTCAGTCCGTCTATATCCATTTAACTGTCAATCCATCTATCCTGGTCTGTTCGAATCAATCAATCAATCGATCAATCAATCTATCTATCTATCCATCTATCCATCTATCTATCTATCTATCTATCTATCTATCTATCTATCTATCTCCATGTCTATTTAAATGTTTATCTTTATATCTGTCTGTCTGTTCATATTTATACATCTACCTATGTATGTATATATGTATGTAAGTATGTATGTTTGTATGTATGTATGTATCTATCTATCTATCTATCTATCTATCAACCTGATTCTATTGATATCTTTATTTATCTAACTATCCATCTTTCTACGTATGTTCATATAGATATATATTTATCTGTTTCAATTGTTTCATATCTATTTATCCCTTTTGGTGTATATCTATTCACACATTCATTTGAAACCCTCCAAACGCACATAAGTGTATATTTAATCAATGTATTAATCTGTGCAGAGTTCAGGAATTGAAGTGTAAACTGGATATGTTTTGAAATATTTCTTACTCATAAAATTGCTATAATTAATCATGTTGTGTGCTGGTTCTATTAACTGATATTCATTTTACACTGATAAACTTGAATATCGTTTTTTTTTCAATAAAATTCTTACGCAAACCATAATTTTAGCACTTCAGCTCTCTATGATTTGACTTCTCGTTGGAAGATATAATAACAAAGTTTTTTTTACAATCTCTTTGTGGCCACAGATAGATAGATAGTAGATAGCTAGATAGAGTCAATGCTGCAGTCAACAATTGAACAACCATAGCGTCAAAGTATTGTGCTGTAAAAATTACATTCGGAATAAAAATACGGTCGAAATAAAGTTATATTTCGACGTCATAAATGATTTCTGACGCAACCCACTTGAGGTACAGTAAAATCTAAAATATTTTTATTTTGTAGAATGTACTCTTTACTAATAAACCCATCAAAATAAGACTTAGAAAAAGTGAAAGAAAACTTTTTTGTTTTTCCCCAAAATTTTAAAAAGAAATTCCCAGAATAGGTCTAGTGGAGTACTGATGCTGTTTTTTGAGTGTGTGCACAAAACGTTATTGCCAGGAGCACTGAAATATCCAAGTGCACAACCACACAAACAAACACATATTCGAAGGGATAGAAACTTTCACTACCTTTGGTGATTACGGTTGATAGATGGATATATTTTGAATGAATTCGGGAATTAATCTCTCACCCGAACATTTGAGTGCATATTCTTTTCTGTGTACATTGTATGTGGTATGCATGTGTATGCACGTGCTAGTACGTACGTGTGTAAATGTATCTACTGGTTTTGAGAGGACTGTATGGTGTCTGTCGATTTCTGTGTTAGGGAATCCGTCGTATTCACCCATTTCTCTGATCATGTTATCGTGGAACCGTCTGATTCCAATCCTTTTGAAGTGACAGTCCTTCTAATATGGTATCCAGACACATCGATCTTCAACCCTGTTCACCCCTGGGGATCAACGTTTATGGACATCAAACAAAATCTGCTGCAAAGAGTGTGACAACATTATCCTGACTTACCTTTATTTAACCCCTTTCCTCCATCATCGACTTTCATAGATTTAATTCGATTTTTTGATTTTCCGAATTTTTTCAATCATTCCAGTTCAAAAGGAATAATGATCTCGGTCACTATCTGTAAAAATAATCTCCTCATCAAAAATTTTGTTAATCGAAATATTGTAAAGCGAAAAAAAATTACTATTAACATATTACTGAGAGAACCCATGAAAATTCCACGGGCGTTGACACCAACTTGATGCATTATTTCCTGTCTTTTCCAATCTCAAATAAGGCAGACCATGCTAACAATATTCAGAAATATGCTGAAATGGTTCATGTGAAAATGATGCTTACTAGGATATCTCTGAATATTGTTAAAGTATCTGTCTTTTGTTAATCTGAAAATAGCTGAAGTTGTGGAAATTCCATGGGTGTTGACAACTGAGATTCTGTTTTTTGTGGTTTCTCATCTCATTCTCCCCTTTGTTCCTCTCAATATTTGTTCTACGTTCATATACTAGTCTTCATGTTATATAAATAGGTTATTTAATTGTAGAAAAGTCTTCCAACATCCGTCAGTAAACTACTTGAATTTCTTTTCTCCTGTCGACCTTCGTAACTTTGTATTGAACACTAATTCACACCCCTCTTACTTCTCTCCCAGGTATTGAACAACCTGACCTTCACTTGCAGTTATGGAAAGTGTAAAATTTGAATGAAAGTGAGAACAAGTACAATGATGATAATGAGAAATATTAAACCTTCCAAGATCCCCCCCCCCAAAAAAAAACTCATTTATATCGGCGAGTCTCGGAATATAAGTGTTATGCTTGTTGCTTTTGAATAAGTAACATTATCGAAGCAACCATTATCGAATCGACTTTGTCCGATAAATAGCCCACTCGACCCAACAGATTCTACTTTTTTTGAGTATCATGTGTCAAGGGGTCAATATGTGTAAGTGCTTGTGCGCGAGCATGTGTGTGTGAGTGTCTATTGCTGCTCATGGTCACAATTCCTGGGAGTATAACCTCGCAAAATGCCCCAATTTTTTGCTGATATTTTAGTTAATTAAAGATAAAAGATCTGTTTTTTTAATGATTTTGAATATTTTTCTTGATAATTAGTCCCTGATACACACTTGAGATACGTTGACTGATCAATTTGAGGTACTAATATATCATTTATTCTTATTCAGCCTGTTTACTCAATGTCAAAAATGAAGGCTGATGATTAATTGAGATGAAAAAAGTTAATGACGATTCAGTAGAATGATAATCAAAACAAGTACCACCTGAGGAAATACTTCATCAAACAATCAATGTATATGATGAAAAAAATTGACTTCAGTCAGTTAGATTCTATGATGAAGTATTAAACTATTATTCCACATAACTTTTAAGCACAACCGATATATCGTTGCGGACTGAATACCAATTTTGGATAAAACTATAAAGCAGTAAGTTACAATTGATTCTTTTTGGATTCTTCGATTTGATCTCTTTATCGCAGGTTTTTAAGTGGTATATCATTGGAATAAAGCTGCGTAGGATAACAAAAACCTATTGATATTATGGAAATGTGTTTGTATGAAAATCTGTAATACAAGTGGTTGTTGTTTTAAGTTCAGGTTTGATCATGGACATACCCATCCCATCTGCCAATAATTCGTTTACTAATCAATTACTGGTTGTTTATTTCGATGGTCAGTTAAAAGTAAACATCAACTCATATGTGCATCCTTTGGGATGTCCACAAACGGATATCTCTGCAGTTGAGCAAAGAAAAACTGCTTTGTGATGCTTAGTTCAATTCCTGGGGGTCAGTTAGTGAAAAAAAGTAAAAAATCCTGGTACGGTGGAAGAGTTGGACACATGATATTGCAAAGACAAATTCACATTGATGTTGTCATGAAAAGATGATAGCTAAGTCAATTTAGCAGGTAAAGATTGAAATTACTCGGGAATCGTCATTGTTGGATTGATTTTTGTCTTTAAATAGACATCAAGAATTATATATTCAACTATCCTTCAAGAGACGTTGACTGCTTGAGTGGAAGGATGCTCTCAGCCAGGCTGGTTAAAGCTTTGGCTGGGACTGTTTGTGGTCGCCACCCCTGATTGCCCTTTCAAGTGACGCAATCCTAAAAAAGGAATGAAAGCGCAAATTTCAAGTCAAATTTGCAACTTCTGATGACAATCCAAAAGATACTACATTGCAAATTTAGTTGAAGTTGTGATATATATATATATATATATATATATATATATATATATATATATATATATATATATATATATATATATATATATATATATATATATATTATTGTGTCACATGCAGACTGCTGTTTTGATGTAATACGAGGCAGAATTGAAAACTTCATTTCAGACCCGGACGCTGATGTACTACCTCTGGACTAGGGAAATGGATAGTCAGTAAGGCTGGATTTGAGCGATATATCTATTCTCACAGAAATCCTTGATCCACTAGTGCTCAATTCCTGGGGAGGAGCATTGCATAAGCTTGCAATGGATGAGTTACCTCACTTAAAGGGTGCTCAACCCTGAATAGAGGAGCATTAATTATTGTGTCATCCACAGACAGCTGTTTTGATGTATTGCATCTCTTCAGGTTGGCTATAAATATATATATATATATATATATATATATATATATATATATATACGCAACCTTTGTTTTGACTTACAAAATGATTTCACTCTTGTCTTTTTGCATCACTACTCAGGGATAGCTCAAGTTATCAACAAATTGTCTGCAGGTACCTAGGTGACCCCTGAGCATATTTTAACATTTTATTTTCTTATCATGTTTTTAGCAAGAGTTTTGATCTGAAAGACAAATTTGATGCTGATCTGGACCCTTGCTACATGTCTGTTTGCTCAGCTTATCCCATTTCCTCTCAATTTTGTTTGAAAAATCTAGCCGGATGTCCAGTCTGGTAATGACAGTTAAAACATATATTCTTTAAATAGGATGTGGATTCAATGACCACTGGAAGCTGTTTTGTAGTTTGTAGAAAAAATTGTACTTTTTATCATCTTTCAGTCTAAATTCAGGACAAAGAGCAACATCTTGGTTGAATCTTCTTTTTCCAACCTTCAGGATCGTTACAACTATTTTTTAAATTCAAATCAAAAAAACGCATTATTTAAAACTATAAGCTACTTTATTGAAATCTACAGCTACATAATTTTAGCCACCCTAGGAGAATAGCTGGGGAAGGTCTATGTCCAACCTGGGAAGGTTTATGTCCAACCTGGGGAAGGTTTATGTCCAACAACGGACGCTAAAAGACTGATGATGATGATGATGATGATGATGATGATTAGGTGAATAGATCTATGTCTTAAGAGATCAAGTAAGGATTGAAAAAAATAATCCACACACACACACTCATTGAGAACAGAGGTTTTCGAATCACAGCAGATTAAAGGTTTCCAGTGATTTATTCATTGTTTCTTTTCGTGAAGTTCCCTGTGGAAAATTGTTAGAGATCTCAAACACCTTAGGGGGATAAATCTGTCCATTTTCCTGTCCGACTTTCTCTTTGGTTTCTAAACTTGTTTTTTTTTTTTTCCTCTCTTTTATTTTGGGATTTCATTGTAAGCTGTAAGTTTTTTTCCACCAGATACACACTAGCTTTTTATTGTTTAAATGATGATTTATTTCAACAACCTCAACATCTCTTACTATTCATCATTTGTGTAAAAAATATCTGATCAGTTTTTTAAAAAGAATAGCTTCTCGATAAATAGTTGCCTTTTTGTTGTTGTTGCTGGTAACATATATATATATATATATATATATATATATATATATATATATATATATATATATTTATATATGTATATATATACATATATAAATATATGTATATATATATATATGTATATATATATATATATATATATGTATATATATATATATATGTATATATATATATATATATATGTATATATATATATATATATGCATATATATATATATATATATATATATATATATATATATATATATATATATATATATATATATATATATATATATATAAAGTCTATGCTCCATGCTATGGCCCCCCATAGATTCTGTTTTCTTATCAAAGCTAAAGATTTGTTTCTCATGGGAGCTTTTACCTTCCAACCACTGCTAGGTATGCACATGCTACCAAAAATGGAGATCCTTCCCGAAACATGTATAGCTCAAGATTTAATCAATCATTCAATTAAATCTGATAACAACAAATAACATTTCTAATATACTTTTACTCGTGAGTGTGTCACATACACATATATACAAAATATTTAAAGAAATTCTAAGTATTCTCTTTGAAACATTGTGAACATTTCTACTTTCAATGAGCTTGAAATTCATCAGCAAAATTTTTCAATATCCATTTTCAAACAATAGCAATACCTTGGCAAACCCTGTCAGAATATTTACAAACACTTCAGTCTCAAGAGGTTTTATCCGGGAATCACTGATACTTATTTCTGTCTGCAGAATCCTGACGGATGAAGTTAGACGTGTTCAATCCAGGAACCAAATATAAATAATTTAAAAGCAAACAAACTGTCTTGAATCCTGGCAGACTTTTATTGGCGTGATTCTTGAATAAGATAATAACAAAATGTTTTTCGCCACCAACTCGAATTAATGGCGTAGCTGATAACACGTCAGTTTCTGAAGTATCAGATATTTTATTTTATCAGCAAATCGCACAAAATATTCCTTAAAATGGATATTTAGCTTGGAAAGTTAGTTGAACCGCCTTCTACCTCCTGATTTTATATCTTATCACCTTGGGAAGGCAGCTGGGGAACGGGAACTGCTCTTATAGCTGACAATATCTTGCATAAACACATTCTTCGCTAAATCGCTGAGTGTCATAGTCTTTATCATCAGAATACTAGTTTCACAATAATAGTTATACAACACTTTTTTTTTATTTGTTGAAGTGTTTCAAATCATTTTTAATTTATGAATAGTACTCCCCGTCCAAATTTCTGTTTGCTTTTCATTGCAACTGAGCACGCTGTCGAACTTTGACAATGAATAAACAGCGCATACTGGAGAAAAAGGTTATGTATAAGGTTCAAACGTGTTTGCCTTTTACCTCAATAAAAAAAAGGCTAAAATCAAGATGAAAGAAAATAATGGTCAAAAATTAATAATGCTTGACAATTTTCTATTTAAAAAACAATTCAACAGAATATTGTTACGTAAGTAGTAGTTTCTTTCAAATAGCAATACTTTTGGCAAATCATCCGTTAATCATTCATTTTTCGTGTATTCTAGGATTTTTTGATGGACTCAAGCCTCTGTGGACTCTGCTGCGTGTTGTTTGTTGTGAAATTAGAATTTGTATCATGATGATATGAGTAGGGTCCACCATTATCTATGTCGTCAAAGTATATGCACAGATGAACCGGAGTATTATGACCATCGACTGATGGCCACAATGACAGCCGTTGAGACAACTGCGAATCAAACGAAAGTAGGTATTTATAAAGACAGAACTGTCTCGAGGACTTCATTTTGATTTGTTGAATGCTTGTGTTACATGGGGAAAAAGTAAAGGGATTTTGACAAGGCTATATTGATGTGACCAGAAGATTGATCCCAGACTAATCAACTTTGATTCGTCAAAAGTAATTTTCAGTTCATTTCCTATGTCTGTTAAAGTCTTCACTGCTCTCGAATCCCGTTGTTTGGTGGAAAATTGGAATTAATTATTGAACACTGTTGATAATTGAATATATCACTGCAGCCAAAGAATTGATTATGAGAAGACAAATTTTGATGCCTTTCTTTTCTTTTTATCAAAGAAAGACGTTATTATGAAATTCTTTTTCATTGCTCAGAAATATTCATAACAACAAAAACCTGTTTTTTCATCGATCAAGTCGAAAATGAAAACAAAATATTTCCCAACCGATTACTTTGTTTCCGACAGTCGAAATTTACTCTTGGCTGATAATGGTAATTAATACGTCTGATTATTTTTTATTCATAATAGATATTCCAATACCTGACAAAATCACGATCCCTTTTTGAAATAATAGCATGGGTACTCTGTTCAATTCTAAGAATGGGTCATTAACACTCAAAGAGTTTTTTTCGTGAAATTAAACTCTATTTTTTTTTTGGTTTTTGTTTTTTTTTTGCATGACGTTCCAGCTTATACATTCTACAGTCTCCTTCTAAACAAATAGTTTGCTCTGGCTACTTAACACCTTTGGGAAAAGAGTTTTTCTCTTTGGATTCGGATGATATAATAAAAAAAAGTCATTGAATGAATCTGTCAAAACGTCGTGTGGACAATAAAAACAGGAAGTTTTATTCCATGAAAAATTATTCGATTAACAGCACGGATATTCATCAAGTTGTATCCGACTTTGGATGGTAGTAGTGTTTAGAGATTTCTTTCATATGCTTGTAGGTCCCAAATATTGGATCAGCAGTACAGTGTGTTGGTATAACAGAGTCAACCACACTTTGTGCTCTGTATTTTTCTTTGTGGCCTAAGCTTCTCTACCTTGGAAAGTTGACTGACCAAATGAATCTGGTTGTGATTGAGTCACTCCAGTGGGTGTTGATTGAAAGGTGTTGGATCAGTTTATGTTCATTCTTATATTATTAATGTAGTGGCTAAAAATAAAGTTCTGTATTAGATGTTGTACACAGATTCTACAAAAATTAGGAACTTCCTGGTGGAGTTGGTAATTATTGTGCATGTGGAATTCGATAAAAATCATCAACATTTATCGAACTAAAAATATGAAATTATCCTCCCCTTTACAATCCTTCGTTTTTTTTTTTTGTTCGTTTGTTTTGGGGTTTTTTTGGATTGTTTTTATTGTTATTATGTATTTTACTTCTCTTCGTTTTAGGGTGGAATAATATGAAGAATGAACCGGAAAGAATACGATATGACGTCGAATGTATAATTGACAATTTCAATATTTTGATATGTTATAAAACATAGTTGAATATACTAAAATAGAACAAAAACAAAACAAGACACAGATATAATCTAAACATCAACCAGTTGAGTGAATGTGGACAGTGAATGATCAAGTGATTCTCCCCTAACTGTATTTTCGTCTTGGTTTCGTCACAATGTTCAAAGCAGTCCATATATATATATATATATATATATATATATATATATATATATATATATATATATATATATATATATATATGTAATGTGTACTTTAGAGAGTGAGACGGACTCGGGAGTGAAGTTTTTGGTGGTAAGGTTTATTAATCCTTATATGTCAATAGTCCATACATGTTTCGGGATTTCTCCCATCATCAGTGGTGCGTGTTGTGTGAGTGTGAATTAAAATGTACCATGTGGAACCAGGGTCCACTGCCAGCGGCTATGCATTGTGGGTAAGTTTTGTTGTCAGGGCTACTAGAGGCCTCATGCTGAATGTAAGAATGAGCAGCAGGTATTAGGATTTTGGTAAAGCAGCAGCAGTTGGTCTTGGGGAGGGCAGAGTGTGTCAAGGTAGGGGGTAGTGTTGTGGAGGTGGATTTTTTGGTATGTTTGGGATAGTGTAGAAGGAGGGGTGGTGGGGTCAAGGAGCTACATAGGTATCAACCTTAAAAGTTACTGAAAATGTTACTGAAAGTGTTTTGGCTATGATTTGGACAGGGGTTATAACAGGCTAAGGTGAAGTTTTTCCTATGGGTCTAGGTGACTTTGAAGCTTCCATTATTGAGTGTGTCTAAGATGTGGGTGTGAGGATATTAATGGTAGGGGTTGTGTGTATTAGTGTTCTGTGTGGTGCGGGTTGTTCAGTTTAGTATTTAATCCATTAGGATATAGGGTTTTTAGTTTGTTGATCCACATGTCTTCGTGTTTTTCTAGAACTTTAGTTATGTCAATTGGAGTAGTTTTTTCTATTTTTTCTATGATGGTGGAGCTAGCATCAGTGGCAAAATTGTGGTCAGGTGTGCGAAAGTGTAGTTCTACAGGAAATGGGCTACGATTATTTTTTGACTTAATCCTATGTCTATAATTGTTGAGTCTAATATTAAATTGCCACTCGGACTTGCCAATGTACTGTAACTTACATCTATTGCACTCTAAAAGGTATATAATGTTCTTACTGCGGCAGTTGCTATTGTGGTATATGTGGCAACTCTCTTTTGTGGTGGTGCTTGTGAATGTGTTGGTGTACTTGAGGTGGTTGCAACATAGACTGTTTCTTATGTTGCAAGGTGTGCAGAATTTAATTGTTCTAGGTGTATTTTTGTGTACGACTTTATTGTTAACGATAGTATTGCTACTGATCATGTCTCTGATGTTTTTGGGTCTGCGGTAGGAGATAACACATGGGTCTGTGAATGTTTCTTTTAGATCTGTTTTGATCGTGAGAATGTTCCATCTATTATTAATGATGTGTGCTAAGGGTGGGAGTGTGTTGTTGAAGGTTGTTATAAGGGGTATGCGGTTGGGTTTGTTATTGTGGGACAGTAAAAGGGTTTTATCTCTGGGTATTCCAGTCACTTTTTTTATTTGTTTTTTTTGTGTCATCTAGTGGATAACCTCGTTGGGTGAAATATTGTATTAGGTTATGTTTGTGTCTGTTAAGTTCACTATTGGTGGAGCAGATTCTTCTAATTCTAAGAGCTTGTGAAAATGGTAGGCTTCTTTTCAAGTGTTGGGGATGGGCTGATTTGGAGTGGAGGTAATTGTGGGTGTCTGTGGGTTTTGTGTAGAGGGTTGTATGGAGGTTTCTATTGTCATCTATATATATGCGTGTGTCTAAGAAGGCTATGGAGTCAGTGGATGTTGTGAAGTCAAACTTAATAGAGTCATGTGCCGAGTTTAGATGCGTAAAGAAGTTATCTAGTTTGGTTTTTTCGCCTGTATATATGAAAAAAATGTCGTCTATGTATCTACCATAAAAGATGCAGTCATTATAAATCTTATATATATATATATATATATATATATATATATATATATATATATATGGGGGTACAAATACAGATAAATAATGTTTTATCCTGAACGCTGAAATCCGAAAGGATTTCGAAATCAAACATTTTTTGTGCCAAAAATGACATGGAGTAATCCACTCTCAAGTAAGATCGTTTCGATTATTCCCCCTGTACTCACAGAGGAAATTGATATTTTGTCATAGCCTCGGCTCATTCAACAGATATGTCTCAATGTATCTACTCGTAAAATGTTTCTCTGCACTTGGAATATTTATACTTTTTTTTGGTTTGCATTATTTTTTTTCTTCAAACTGCAAATGTTGGGAGATTATAGCTAACATTAAACGGCTGAATAAGAATAATCGGGCATTATCGACTCAAATGGCTATCAAATGTCGTTCCCATTCTGCATATCCCTTAAACCCAAGAAGTATCTTGTCCCAAGGGTTTTAAAGACTAGATTGTGTTACTGGTAGTATCATTACGAGATGGCTTTATCTGAACCCTATTTTTCTCTTTAGACATAAAATGTTTGGAAAATATGGGTAACAGAAACAGTGGAGGGAATATCGGTCAGTATCGAATTCTATTCTAAATTCCGCGTAAGTCTGAAACCCTAAGAGTGTCTGGTTCCAAGGGTTTCAATGGTGATATTGTATTTCCTGCACTATCATCATGGGATGGTCTTAAGTGGACCCATGTCACGCAGTCGTGTCTTTTACTGGTCAAACGTCTCACTGCTACTCTTCGATACTCTTTTAAGATTTTCTTTTATTTTCAAGGCTGTGAGAATGATGAAAACCGGTACAGATTCTCCAGTGTATCATGAGAAGATTAATAAAAGTGACATCCGTCATAATTGATTCGAAAAATCTAGGCCGTTCAATAAATCTTGAAATATTGAATTCCAACAAAGCGTTTCGTTCCAAAGATTTCAAAGAGGATTTTGTATCTCTAGTATTTTCAACGGACTAGCACTAGTAAGGAAGATATATTTGTTTTAGTTAAAATCTTGCTTTAAACCTTTCACAGTTTCAATTAGGAATCCTTATAACTACGTAAGTTCCTGTCGTACATATGTTTTCCCTATCCTGAGGAATGAAGAAATATCGCCTTCGGATCACTGATCCATCCGTGCTTAATGCAAACAAAAATAAATGACAATAATCTTATTTGAACGTAATTACAGAATATGGGGGAAAAGTCCTGATTTTTTTCTCTTTTACAGAGGAATGTGTGTCTTTAAGCTTAAGATTGGGAAACTAATCATTTTAACATGATGAAATAAGTATATTGGTGTTGGTTGAGAGAAAACCACGAATAGTCTTCCAAGACCGTAATGTGTTATCATGAAGGTCTGGAATTCAGGTTTATGAGATATTTAACAAATAACTCTTTCTTCAACTGATGTCATATTGGCTGCCTTCCATCGTTTGAAGTCGATACAACAGTGATATGGAGATCGAATTATCATGATCAATCAATATATAGGAATAGAATGAAATAGTTTCATAAGTAGATAGACATAAGTAGACCCAGAAGGATAGATAGATAGATAGATAGATAGATAGATAGATAGATAGATAGATATGAGTGAATTAATACACGTTGTAATGAGTTTATGATATGACATAATCATTATAAATTGTGTTATATCACATCGAAACTCGTTTGAAATTATCTCCCATTATCACATGATAAATTTATCTATTGGCCAGGACAACATAAATACTATGAATAACTAAAGTAAATGGGGCTGCTGCAGGAAATACATTCACCATATAAGGACGGGGGATCATTTACATAAGTGTTTCAAAATAGAATAACACAATCTATAATCATTCTGTCGAATCATATAACAGTATCCTAATAACATAATTGTTACATTGAAAGCAAAAACAGAACATAATTAGACCGTGAATAAACAAAAATGGTAATTTTGAGTATCAACACTTATGTGGGCCTTCGTGCTACCAACGCATTAGTATGAGCAGCATGATGTTGAAGCTGCCACCCTATCGATTGTAAGTTCGATTCCAGCAGCAACCCCTTTTCTGTAATTGTTTATTCTATAGTTACAGGGGATCATCTGAAATGAGATTTCAATACGATGTAACGCATTATATTCACGTACTTTGTATAAAAAGTATTAGATATGTTGTAAAAAAATATTTTGATATGCTTATACAAATTCCAAACGAACAGAATTTGGCTTGAAGATTTCCTTCATTTTTACACAACACTTCACGTGCCAATTTTGCCTCATTTTTTTCTAGATATTTGTATTTATTTATTCTAATTTTCAATATATTTGGGTGATTTTTTTGCAATTTAATGGATACTTTCTTTACTCAATGTATTTTTCAGATTGAACCTGTCAAATATCTACCCGGGATGAATATTGTAATTGTCACTAATGGACACACTTGTGTTCTGTTCTTAATGTAACCTGAGGCCTTTCAGTAAATCTTCAAATGATATAACAGTTCCTCACAGCCAAACACAAATCTTTTTTTGTTTATTCATTTCCCAGTATACGAACGTCAGCAATTAGATTTTTTCGAATTTCGATCGAGTTATGCTTATAACTCGAGTTACATTTACCTGCAAAGAGATCTGTAATTCCATCCAACTATCAAGATGTTGGAAATGGCCTGAA